>KE155726.1:9755-23688 GCA_000411075.1 Sisymbrium irio | reverse complement strand
TCATGGGACTGTGCCAACCGCACATGTATTGCCCATTCTCTATTTGGAATGAATATTTTTGAGCAAATGAATTGCTACAGCTGTGGGCTGGAGTCAAGGCATATGAAGTACACTTCCTTTTTCCATAACATTAACGCTAGTTCTCTACGGACCATGAAGGTATCGTATGAGTGTTCATTAGACTTGAGTTTCACATAAATTATTGGATAATTTCACAGTGGTTTGCCCCACTTTATGCCTAATAGGTTACATGCGCTGAGAATTCATTTGACGAACTTCTAAACTTTGTCGAGATGAACCACCGACTAGCCTGTGATCCTGAAGCTGGTGGGTGTGGGAAACCCAACCATATACGCCATATTCTCACCACTCCACCCCATGTTTTTACTACAGGTAACTTTTTACTTAAGGATTCTGTTGAAAGCTAGACTTTTCAGATCACTGATATTTGTGTATTAACACTCTAATTATTTTTGGGGTTGGCAGTTTTAGGGTGGCAAAACACATGCGAGACTGTAGAAGACATAGCAGCTACTCTTGCAGCCTTGGATACCGAAATTGATATCAGCATCATGTATTGTGGTTTGGACCCTAAGTGCACATATAGCTTAGCTTCTGTGGTACGTGTTTCTTCTTCTTCCCTGTGATATTACCATAAGGATGGTTTCGAACTTGAAGCCAACTTTACTTTGTGTTTTTCTTCTGGCCTTTCATAATTTAACGTTGTTCTTGTGCTATTCTGCAACCCAGGTATGTTATTATGGACAGCATTATCATTGCTTTGCATATAGTCATGAACTCGAGCGGTGGATCATGTACGATGACAAAACTGTGAAGGTAATACGAGTACTGAAATACGCTTAACTTTAGAGGCAGATACACGATTCCATTTTCTTTTTTTACACGATTCCACATTTATCACCCGTTTTATGTTAAATATCTTCAGGTGATCGGTACCTGGAGTGATGTACTTACTATGTGCGAGAGAGGACACTTGCAACCACAGGTTCTTCTCTACGAGAAACAACGTTAAACCAAAAAGAAACAGGAAACAAAAATCAGCGCAAGTGGAGATATATTGCTACAGTTTAGGAGGTCTCCCAAGTACATACTACAAAAGAAAGTAAGTACTTTTTTTGACAATCAGAGCGAAAACTGAAGAGGAAGAAATGTGATTTACTCATCAGTAGTTCAAAAAGGATGGGGAAGAAGATTTTGTCTTAAGGTTAAGCTAAAGTGTTTTCATTTCAAAAGGTCTTGCAAGATCCAAATGTAGTTTTTTTGGTTAAATTATTCACATTAAGGATTATATGTTCATATAAATCTTTGCAGTCTTTTCTTTCTTTCTGTTGTTGTTGTCGGGCATCTTTATAGATCATATTGTCTCTAACTACTAGCGAAATAAAAGTTCGAAGTTAGGAGAAAATTTTCATGAACTCTCTAATCCAATAGAAAGTTAACGAGCATCCTCCAACATTTACTAATTTCACCGTAGTGCAAACTTAAAATCTATGTAAATCTGGGCCAGTGGATCCCTATGGGATAAAATATGAGCCGCAGAGGCCCGTCAAAAAGAAAAAGCTCGAGATTTGGCCGTAATATGTTCTTCTGGATTTGTGATTAGAAGACAGGTAGAAGAACGAGCGAGAGTAAGCTTGAGGCAATTAAACGTTTCACAGGAAAGCCTACACTGATCAGAAAGAGTCAAAAATGAATTTTGGGGATCCGTAGGATGGTTGGTTTGATTGTTTGTCGGAGAGCGTGGAAGAAGCAAAGATGCAGCCTAGTAAAATCCTATGCACCTTTTCCTTAATTCTTTTCCATTTTCGGTTTCGGCATATATATTGTTACATACTGCTAGTTCATTCACATTGTAGTGGATTTACGTGGAGTTGGAGTAGTTAATGTATTCCGGACAAAGGGTTCGGTTCGTTTTTTTAGTTTTCGGTATTTATATCTATAAAATTAACTTTTCTCTTCTCTGCCATCTCATAAAAAAAAATTACACACATTTCAATTTTCACTTATTAAAATATGATAATATTCGACAATAATAAACAACAAAATATTTGATTCTAAAATATAATAACTATACAAAGTTTTTTTGAATTTGAAAATTTATTTTACTTTTAATTAAATTCTTTTCGTTGTTTTACTGTATTTTTTAAAATCATAATAAATAATATATTGTAAGATCACTAACATATTAATATGACTTTGACATTTACATTAAAAAGCATCTAAATATGAACATAGATAAAAAAAATGGAGAAAAAAAAGAAAAATAAACATTGGTTGAAGAATAATAAAATCAAACAAAAAATACGAAAATAACATAAACCAAAAAGTAAAAAAAAAAATTTCATATTTAGAGAGATGATAGAAAATAAATAAAAAACTAAGAAAATTGGAATTTAAAACTGATCAATAATATTTAATAAATAATGAAAAGAACCAATAAATAATGAACATAACTAACGCCAATAAATAATGAACAATAGAGTAAAGTAAAATTTTTTATTCTAACTATAAAAATATAATCTTTTAATTAAATACAAAAAATCATAGAAAGAGAAATTTAAGGAAAAACCAATAAAAATCCATATTTAGAGAAATGATAGAAATATAAAAAAAAACTAAAAACTGTTATTTAAAATTGATTAATAATATTCAATAAATATTGAAAAGAAAGCCCAAAAATTATTATACTATAACAAAAATAAAATATTTAAATTAAATATAAAAATGCTAAGAAGAAAACTTAAGAAAAAAACAATAAAAATCAATATTTAGAGAAATGATAGAAATATAAAATATAGATTTGTTATTTAAACCGATCAATAATATTTTGGTACTTTTCGGGTAATTTAGATAAAAATATTAGATAATTCAAGTAAAATATAAGATAATTTGAATAATTTCGGTTATTTTTTATTATGTTAAGATATTACCTGTAAAAATAATTTTGGATAATTCAGTTTTTCTAAAAATATTCGGTTAATTTTTAATTATTTAGTATTTTAAATCTAAATATAAATCATATCGGGTATTTGGGTAATCAGTCAGTTTCGGTTCGGTTTTGATATCCGTAAATTTTTTTATTTAAGATTCAATAGATATTTCATTTAGATTCAGTTCGGTTTTGGTTTCATTGTTTCAGTTCGATTTTGATTGGGTATTTCTATTTAGGTCGCTAGATCAATGTTCACGAAGCATGTGTTACCTTTCGGGTGGGGCTTGCCAGAAATGACGTGGAAGACATCATAGTACATGTTTTAATTATGCAATTATAATTTATTCATATGATCCATCCAAATTGTCCTGATTACAAAGTGCACCCTGATTCGCCTTGGAATGGCAAATCACCTTAGATATGTACAAAAATACACAAACTATATACATAAAACGTTTTTTAACAAAAACTATAATAAAAAGGACATAAACCTAAAGTAAAGGACAATTAGGGTCGATTTGTAATAAAAATTGTTGTCCGAAAGCTCAGATATGTAAAAAAAGAAAAAATAGAATTATAAAACAAAAACAACTTAAAAGAAAAAATTGTAAAACAATTATAAAAGGAGACAAAAAGAAATTAGGGTCCATATATAATAAACAAAAGTGTGGAATGTCGCTGTAAATGTAAATTTCTCCTCCGGCTTGGAACTGCACACAAGGGAAGGAGACCATAAAACGACTCTTCTTCCACTCTCTCTATCTCTTCCTCCCTCTCGTCACCAACCCTCTCCTTCGATCCTCCGCTGCCAGAATCTCCAAAACGACATCGTTTGTGGAACTGTTTGGTATTTATCTGTGTCGTAATAAAACATTTGTTGATGCGGATTGAATCAGTTTATCGCTGAGAATCCGTGGGATGGGTCAGAAGAAGAAAACCCCCGCGTCTCGCTCTGAGATGGTTTCCTCTTGTACCGGCGGATTGTCCGGACCGGCGGCTAATGCTGAGCCGTCCGATTTGGCTGTGATCAAGCATGAGTGCGAAAAGGCACTGGCCTCACTCCAGCGAGGGAGCTACAACAAGGCGATTCGTCTCATGAAAGAATCATGCTCTCGTCACCCACACTCTGCCCTAATCCGCCGTGTCCAGGGTACTATGTTCGTCAAAGTCGCTGCTGTCTTCGAGGATCTACCTACCAAACAGAGGTACCTCCGTAGTGCGGTTGATTCCGCTAGAACAGCTGTGGAGCTGTCTCCCAACTCTATTGAGTTTGCTCATTTTTACGCTAACTTGCTTTACGAGGCTGCTAATGATGGGGTTGAGTACGAGGAGGTTGTGCAAGAGTGTCACAGAGCTCTCTCTATTGAGGATCCTATCGATCCTGCTGTAGACAGTCTTCAGGATGTGACTCAGCACAAGATTTTGACACCTGAGGCTCGTATTGCTAATGTGCAGGAAGAGCTCAGGTCACTGATTCAAAAATCTAATCTTTCTTGTTTGACCACTTGGGTGAAAAGCCTGGGGAATGGTGAAGAGAAGTTTCGGTTTTTCCCCTTTAGGAGAATGCCCGAGGATCCTATTGAGAGTAACTTGGTTCAGACTAGGAGGCCGAACGAGATTAAGAAAGCTACCAAGACTACTGAGGAGAGGAGGAAGGAGATTGAAGTTAGGGTGACTGCAGCTAAGTTGTTGCTGCAGAAGTCAGAATCTTCCCCGGCAGATACTGTTAACGACAAGGAATCGGAGCCAACATTAGGCACAGGTCAGAGAAGCGGGGAGAGGAGAAAGCATGGAAATGCAAGGAGAAACGGCTCCACATCCAAGAGAAGGGATAGGGTTAGGTCATATTGGGAGTCTACGAGCAAGGAAACGAAAAGAGATTTTCTTAGAGTTAAGGTTAGTGATCTCAAGAGTCACTTTAGTGCATCAAAGGATGGGCAAGCAAATGATATTATAAGTGAAGCTTTGTCCTTTTGTGAGGCTAATAAAATTTGGAGGTTTTGGGTTTGCTGCCGGTGTAGTGAAAAGTTCATAAATTTTGAGGCTCATATGCAGCATATTGTGCAAGAGCACATTGGTAACGTGTTACCTAAGCTGCAGATGGCTTTACCTCAAAGTCTCAACAGCGAGAGAATTGAGATGCTTCTTAGTTCCCCATGGAAGCCACTGGATTTCCCTGATGCTCAGAAATTGCTTTGTAGCCAGCAGAAAATCCAAAGTACTGAGTTTAATGAGTTTCACGCTGGAGATTATATGGACGATGTTGACGACTGCTTCCAGGATGCATGGAATGATCCAGAGAAAGAAAATCTTGGAGATGCTTGCAACGGTTGTGATGAGAATGAGTCTGCAGAGAGTAAGCTGTCAAATCCGTTTCATTTTCCTGATGAATGGCCGATTTCTGATGATCCTGAACGTATAAAGCTCCTTAAAAACATCCGTGCAGCCTTTGAGCTACTTATCAGACACAATTATTTAGCTACCAGCCATTATGATAAGGTGATGCAGTTTACACTGGAGGAACTACGGAATCTACCCTCAGTTTCGCAATTCTTAAATCAAGGTTTGGGTAAGTCACCCATATGCTTACGCTTCTTGGGAGCTACCCAGCTCAAGAAAATTCTTAAATTCCTGCAAGACTTGTCACAGGCATGTGGGTTGAGTCGATATTCTGAACAAGGTAGCCCTAACGATGAAGTTATTAATTTTGGCGACCTGGGTCTTCAAGTTACAGAGGAGATTTTTCTTGATGGTGAAGAGTCATGTCTTCTTCTGGATGAAAAATTACTTGGCACAGAGTGCATCCAAGAGAAGCATATGGGCGCAGCATTGAATAATGGAGCTTTAGCAAGTTCTGAAGATATTGCTAATGGCAATAATGTGTCTTCTGGTGCGGATGGTTTTCTTTCATGGATTTTTACAGGACCCTCTAGCGACGAACAAGCTGCGTCATGGATGCGCACTATGGAAGATAAAACAAATCAAGGACTGGAGATCATGCAGATTCTTGAGAAGGAGGTCTGTCACTTGCAGAACCTCTGCGAGAGAAAATGCGAGCACTTAAGCTACGAGGGAGCACTGCAGACTATTGAGGACCTTTGTCTTGAAGAAGGCCGGAAGAGAGAGACTTTAGCAGAGTTTACCCATGAAAGCTATGAATCTGTGCTGCGAAGACGTAGAGAAGAGCTAAATGAGAGTGACCCTGAAATGGTGTTTGTCAGTACTAGGTTTGAGTTGGATGCTATAAACAATGTTTTGAAAGACGCAGACACTATTAATCACAATCAGTTTGGATATGAAGAATCATATGGCTACACGAGTTCCCAGCTACGTGATCTGGAATCTGGTGAAGCTGATGAATGGGGGATGAAAGTTTCCTTTAATGAGATTGATAGTTTCATAGAGATTGCGATCCAAAAACAAAAGGAGCAATTGTCTGCAGAGGTACGTTTTCTATCTTTACGCAACACGACTGAGAATAATTAATAACTGCCTTTTTCCTAAGCAATTACTCTCTGTGTGTTTGCTATACAGCTTAATAAATTCGATGCGAGAATGATGCGCAGTGTTACTGCGGTGCAGCAATTAGAGAAAAAACTTGGACCAGCTTCCTTCAATGATTATCAGATAGTACTGTTACCTTTGGTGAAGTCCTATATGCGGGTAAGTATCCAACTCATTAAACTTTGTTACTTTTTCTTCCCCTTGTTTGCAGTGCTCTTTTGGGTTCTAATTGGCATTTTGATTTTAATCTCTTCCGGTCTCTCTCCAGGCACATTTGGAGGCATTGGCAGAGAAAGATGCCACTGAGAAGTCTGATGCTGCAAGTAAAGCATTTCTCGTTGAGCTCGCTCTTGATTCTAAGGAGGCCCGAGGAAGAAATGGTTATGCGAAACACACGCATGAAAAATCCAAGGATAAGAAAAAGAATAAAGACACAAAGAGAATTAAGGATTTAAAGGTTTGAACAAATTTGTTGTCGACGTTTTAACCATTGTTTCTTGTCTATATATGTAACTAGCTATAATGTTTTGCTATAGGCTTCTGTTGGAAACGACTGTCGCGTTAATGTTGACTCATTTGAACACAGGTGCAGTTCTCTTCTGTACAAAATTTTTAGTCTAGAGGCTGGTATCCGGGGAAATTTTCGTTCTGATAACTGAATACTTGATGATTTCTTGTTTCAGCCTCCCCCCGGTTGCACCATTTGGTGATCCATCAGAGGCTGACGTTGTTCCGGAAAATTTTGAGGCTTTAAAAGGACAGGAAGAGGAATACAGACGCCGAATAGAGCTAGAACTAGAGGAGCTAAAGCTTGAAAAAACTCTAGAGTATCAAAGACGAATTGAAAATGAAGCTAAGGAGAAGCACATTGCTGAAAAACAAAAGATATACAGCTCTTTAGTTCCAATGAATGTTGAAGAGGCATTGCATGATGTTTGCCGAGATAATGTCGTTGATTTAGATTCACAAGAACAAGAAAATTCCATAAGCCAGGTAACCAATCCTGTCCATAGAGTTAGAAGGTTGTTGGTTTTTTTGAATCATCACTTCTAACTAATTTTTGGGTTTTTTTGCTTTACCAGGATAACTGGAGTGACAGGAATAGACTACCTCATGACTTTCAAGGAACCCTAGTGAATACAAATGGTGTTTTGCCGTCAACAAATCATTGTTCCATAATTGATACTGCAAAGGTGCAGCAAGTAAAATCCCCAAAAGGTTGCTCCCTCCTGGTCTTCGAATATGAAAATATATATCTACCAACCTTTCTGAGATACTTATATTGCTTTTTGTTGTTGTTTTAGCAGTGCCTAACGGCATAGGTACTCAAGCTAGCTTTTTCCAGTCTGATCAACGCACCGGGAGGAGGGGTAGACGCCAGAAAGCTTCTAACAAGTTAATTGATGGAAAATATCAGGTCGTACCTTCTGAGTGCGAGAATAGCGAATCTCAGAGGTCAGGCACCGACGATCAAAGACAATCTGAATGTCTACTTAGCAATGGTGGTAAGTCTTTTTCTTTTTTTCTTTCTTTTGTCTCATGGTTTCCGAAGTATTGGTAGCTGTGATGTTGAGATGATCTGAATTGGATCATTGGATGTAGAATTGTTTTCCTTAGCTTATTGATTTTTGAACTTGAATATTTGAGGCGCAAATGATACTGCTTTATCCAGAAAAACTTCCACAGTTAGATTTATAAAAACTACGAGTGGTATTAATATTTAGCAATTGTTTTCAAACATCATTTATCTTGCATTCGATCCTGGTGATGAAGATGCGGGAACAAAGACTTTAAGACAATTACAAGCTGAAGAGGATGAAGAAGAAAGATTTCAAGCTGACCTTAAAAAGGCAGTACGTCAAAGCCTTGGTAGTGTTTCAACCATCCCTTTTAATGTTTCATATTTCTAGTCAACTTAGCCATTTGTTTGCTAAGTGCCCATTTGTGAGTATTGTCCGATTAATTATGTCATTTGTATGAAAATTATGCTACTTGTCTCCATCTCAGGACTCATTCTGTTATCTGATTCTTGCAGGAATATTTTTTTTTAGATGTCTCAAACTATCTTTTGTCATGTTTTACTTATGCCAACAGCTGCTACCTTTTTTTTTTTATTTTCATCATATTTGTTGTGTGGTCATTTTGGGTGACAAAAGTCCCTGCTATGAATCACTGACACCAGAACATTTTGTTTCAACTCAGACGCGTACCAAGGAGGTAGAAATATGACGTCATGTTTGAGGACACCTCTGGAAGTAAACTGTGATGGGGTTACTGAACCCACAAAGGAGTCTCAGAGATCGACCGAAATTGGCATATTTGGCACAGGTCTTCAGAATGAAGTTGGGGAATACAATTGCTTTTTGAATGTTATCATACAGGTAACCTTCATTCTCATAACTGATTGATGATTTCTCGGGTATCAATGTCTATAAAAGATTTCTATTGCTGAATGCTATTTTGTTTTAATCTCAGTCTCTATGGAATCTGGGTTTGTTTCGGGTTGAGTTCTTGCGGAGTTCAACGCTAGAGCACCATCACGTGGGAGATCCTTGTGTTGTCTGCTCGTTGTATGAAGTTTTTACTGCTTTAAGCGCTGCGTCGAGGGAAACACGAAAAGAACCTGTGGCTCCTTCATCTCTCAGGATTGCGCTGAGTAACTTATATCCTGATAGCAGTTTCTTCCAAGAGGTAAAGGAATTGATATTCAATATTTATCCTAATACAGTAAATTCTCGTTGCATCAAGGAGCCTAAACTTGGGCGTCATATGGTGGACAGGCTCAGATGAACGATGCTTCAGAAGTATTGGCTGTGATTTTCGACTGCCTTCACCGCTCATTTGCTCAAAGCTCAAGCGTGTCGGACACAGAATCTTCTGAGAGCAACTGTACTGGCTCATGGGACTGTGCCAACCGCACATGTATTGCCCATTCTCTATTTGGAATGAATATTTTTGAGCAAATGAATTGCTACAGCTGTGGGCTGGAGTCCAGGCATATGAAGTACACTTCCTTTTTCCATAACATTAACGCTAGTTCCCTGAGGACCATGAAGGTACCGTATGAGTGTTCATTAGACTTGAGTTTCACATAAATTATTGGATAATTTCACAGTGGTTTGCCCCACTTTCTGCCTAATAGGTTACATGCGCTGAGAATTCATTTGACGAACTTCTAAACTTTGTCGAGATGAACCACCAACTAGCCTGTGATCCTGAAGCTGGTGGGTGTGGGAAACNTCATGGGACTGTGCCAACCGCACATGTATTGCCCATTCTCTATTTGGAATGAATATTTTTGAGCAAATGAATTGCTACAGCTGTGGGCTGGAGTCCAGGCATATGAAGTACACTTCCTTTTTCCATAACATTAACGCTAGTTCCCTGAGGACCATGAAGGTACCGTATGAGTGTTCATTAGACTTGAGTTTCACATAAATTATTGGATAATTTCACAGTGGTTTGCCCCACTTTCTGCCTAATAGGTTACATGCGCTGAGAATTCATTTGACGAACTTCTAAACTTTGTCGAGATGAACCACCAACTAGCCTGTGATCCTGAAGCTGGTGGGTGTGGGAAACCCAACCATATCCGCCATATTCTCACCACTCCACCCCATGTTTTTACTACAGGTAACTTTTTCTTAGGGATTCTGTTGAAAGCTAGCCTTTTCAGATCACTGATATTTGTGTCTTAACACTCGAATTATTTTTGGGGTTGGCAGTTTTAGGGTGGCAAAACACATGCGAGACTGTAGAAGACATAGCAGATACTCTTGCAGCCTTGGATACCGAAATTGACATTAGCATCATATACCGTGGTCTGGACTTTAAGTGCACATATAGACTAGTTTCCGTGGTACGTTATTATTCCCTGTGACATTACCAAAAGGATGTATTCGAACTTGAAACCGACTCTACTCTGTGTTTCTCTTGTTTGCTTCCATTCTCAAACCTTCTGGCCTTTCATAATATAACGTTGTTCTTCTGCTATTTCTGCAACTCCAGGTTTGTTATTATGGACAGCATTATCATTGCTTTGCATATAGTGATGAACACGATCAGTGGATCATGTACGATGACAAAACTGTGAAGGTAATACGAATGTTGAAATAAATACGCTTGAGTTTGGAGGCAGATACACACTATTCTACATTTATCATCCGTTTTATTGTAATATCTTCAGGTGATCGGTAGCTGGAGTGATGTACGTTCTATGTGTGCGAGAGGACACTTGCAACCACAGGTTCTTCTCTACGAGAAACAACGTTAAACCAAAAAGAAACAGGAAACAAAAAAAAACAAAAAAACAGAGCAAGTACAGTTTTTAGGAGATCTACAAGTACAAACTGCAAAGGAAGTAACTACTTTTTTTTACAACAGAAAACGCGGAAGGAGGGCATGAGATTTACTTGATCAAGATTATTCTTTTTGTTAAGGGGGGAATATAAGTAGTTCTAAGAGGTTGGGGTAGAAGATTTTGTCGTGGGATTAAGCAGTCTTTTCAACGGTAAAAGTCTTAGAAGTTATCATGTAGTTCTCTGGTCTATACCATTGTCGTATTAAACATTTATATGTTCATATAAATCTACAATGTTTTCGGATGTAGCCAACGGATATTTTGCAAACCGGTTCTATACACAAAATTTAGACATTTTACAATAACTACACAAAAATGTTTTTGTGGTTTAAAACTACACAAATTTTTTAACTATGGGTATAATTACACAACTGTCGAATTCTGGTCTAATTTTATAAAATTGTCATGTTAACTGGATTTAAACCAAATAAATTAATACTAAATCGAATGTTAAACCGGGAAAATGGGGTGTAACCACACATAAAGTTCATAAACCGGCTCTTTACATCCAAAACTTGACCTCTTCTTTCAACTACACAAATATTTTTGAACGGTTTAAAACTACACATACTGTTTAATTCTAATTGAAACCACATAACCGTCTAACCGATATGTAAATCGAATTAAAAATCGAACATATATAAACCGAATGAGATATTTAATTTTGGTATAGTTAAGTGGTTTCCATGATAAATCATTATTATCCAAACTAAATCAGTTTCACTACTAAAATCAGGATAAGCCAACATTTCTCCTCCTTTCTTAAGAATCTTAACTCCAATTCGATTTCTGAAAAAATTTATAGAAATAAAATCAGAAACATAATTCCACTATTATTCTCAATTCTGAAAAATGTAAACGTTATACGCAGGCACTGATGTCTCAATATGTAGATTTAGAGATAACAAATATAAGAGAAGAAAGAAATGATCGTTTAGAGTCATCAGAAAAACTGTATTGAAGTTGGCGTGAGATACATTAACGTTGTCTGAAGATATGTAATGAATACTCAGAATTGAAATTAAATCTAATTAATCAAGATCTCTATCACAAAGTAGATCAGTTAATTCATCGGTAGGTAATAATATCGTAAACCAAACATCGACTCTCTCATGAGTTATAGTCATCATAATTGTTTCATGATTTTATCTTTGTTTTATGAATTTTTTTTCAGAAATCCAATTGGGATTAAGGTTTTTGAGAAAGAGGGATAAATGCTGGCTTATCCCGATTTTAGTAGTGAATCTGATTTAGTTTGGATAATAATGGTTTATCATGAAACCACTTACTTATACCAAAATTAAATATCTCATTTGATTTATATATGTTTTTTAATTCGGTTTACATGTCGATTAGACGGTTATGTGGTTTCAACTATAACTAAACATTATGTGTAGTTTTAAACCGTTCAAAAATATTTGTGTAGTTGAAGGAAGAGGTCCAAGTTCCGGGTGTAAAGAGCCGATTTATAAACTTTATGTGTGGTTACACCCCATCTTCCCGGTTTAACATTCGGTTTAGTATTGATTTATTTGGTTTAAACCCGGTTAACATGTCAATTTTATAAAATTGGACCAGAATTCGACGGTTGTCTGGTTATACCCATAATTAAAAATTTTGTATAGTTTTAGACCGCAAAAATCATTTTTATATAGCTGTTGTAAAAGATCTAAGTCTCATGTGTATAGAACCGATTTGCAAAATATCAATGTGGCTATACCCTATTTACCCATTTTCTAGATATATGCAAGTTTAAATAAATCTTACTTTGCTCTTTTTGGTCAGTCATCTGAATCGATTACTCACATCCTATATATGATCTTGTGGAACTTGGATACCTTTGTCTGAAAGTTAAACAAGTTTTTGTTCATATTATTTAGTGACTTTGCTATTACTTTGTTTGTTGTTTTAAGTTCACGTGATTATTTCCATTTCTTTTTTTTTTCTTTTTTTGCTTTTTCTGCCATTGACTTCAATGCGTTGGAAAGTTCAGATCATAAAAAGGATCACTAGACAATGAAAAAAAATAGAAAAGCCATGTTGATAACGTTTTCGTTTGTTCCTTGTGAAAGAGAGATGGCCAGTCTTTAGGCTGGTTGAGAACTTCGATTAACTACAATGCAGCTCTAAAATTCACATTCTTCAAATTGAAGGCTAGACATACTTTTCAAAGCTCATTCCCACCTTTGAATTTAAAACATGGGCTTTAACTATGATTGTATCATGAAAATTTAATATAATCATATAAATAAATGTGGAGTTTTATGGTTCTCTAGTTGAAAGTTACATTTGAAAAATGGTAAAATACCATTTTTGCCATTAATGAGCTTTCAATTTAGGAGATTGTAATGAGGGATAAATATGTCTTTATGTTTCCATTTTTCGGCGATCTAATCTTAACCGTTTAATTTTATTCCGATCCGACGGCTGTAGATCATTGTTCAGTTTTTCTAAATGTGAAGTTTTATTCTCTGGTTGAAAGTTACCTTCGAAAAAATGGTTAAATACCCTTTTTGTCATTAATGAGTTTTAAGAAGGAAAGTTTTAATGAGGGATAAATGTGTCTTTATGTATTCTATTTTCGGCGTTATAATCTTGACCGTCTAATTGTAAAGTACTGATCCGACGGCTGTAGACCCTTATTCAATTTTATTTATTCGAATTTGTTTTAATTCCTGGTCGTCTGATTAGTTCTTGATCCGACGGTGGTAAATTAACGCATTTATGGTAGTAGACTTTATATTTACTCGATATTATTCGAATGCAGATGTTTATCCCTTATTTGGTATTTATAAAAAGTCAGTTTTATAATTGATATCAACGCAATATTTTAAAACTGGAAATATTACATATTCGAGATTAATCATATGCGGCTGTTTATCCCGATTTTTTGGTGTTGAAAAAAGTAAATTTTATGTTTGATATTCATGCGATATATTATAATTGAAGATATTACATATATCACAGTCGATAATCATACGATATATTGTCCCAGTATATTCTCCTGCAATGAAATGTAAATATTAACATTTTAAAAAAAAATTTAAAATGGAAATATTATGATCTATTGAATATATCCGACGATTATATCTTTTGATTTTAAAAAATAAATTTTT
>KE155725.1:150618-167753 GCA_000411075.1 Sisymbrium irio | reverse complement strand
AATTGGTTTAGTTTATTTTGGTCCGGTAGTTTTTATGGTCGGGTTGAGTTGGTCGGATCATCGGGTTGGTCCGGTTTGGGTCGAGTCTGGGTTAACCGGTTTGGACTGGTTTGACCATTGACTTTGACTTTTTACTGTTGACTTTGACCATTTAACCTTTTTTCGACATTCGAATCCTGTTTCACTCGAATTTCCGTGCTGATTCCAGATTTAGCATCCGTTTGAGCATATGGAGTTCAGAAGTTGCAGATAGCCGGATTTGGCAAAGGTGAGGGCTATTCCGCAAAAGTCATACTTTCGTGTAGAATTTCTTATATGTAATTTAAAATTAAATTTGATCTGTTTTGTTTGATCGAGTCTAGGTATTTTTGTTTGTAATTGAATTTAGGAATATAGATGATTCAACCCAATTGATTGTGCAAATTAAATGATAAAAGTTTGTTATGTATATATATATAAATAATTCATGCATGTTAGACGTTAGGGTTGCGGGGTACAGAGACGGACTTCTGCTACTGCTGCTTGTGTGTGCTCACTCCCTCTTTTTATATTTAAGGTGATCTTGACGAGTAGATGGACCTATAGATTGATCGAGTGGCATTTGGAATATTTTACGGTCGTATTTTGTTTTAAAAACTTGTTATGTGATTTTATTTCGGTTATTAAAGTTGAAGATTAATCAGTGATATGAATAAAGTGGAGTATTTATGAGTTATTTGAGTTACATAAGAGAGAGAAGTTAGGTCACGTGGCATGGCATTCTCGAGAGTGGGTGAGACGGGTGTTACAAAAAAACAGTTAATACTATAACGAATTGAGCTTTGATAGAGGTAATTAAATAAAAATTTTAAATAATAAATTTTAAATCGTTAATGTTATATATCACATAAGTTATTATTCGTTACATACATTTATTTTTATTTGTTGGCACTTCATTAAAAGCCAAAAGGCAGTGAATTTGAAATGATATACGACCGAAGCCCAATAATACTGGCTCATACATTAACCAATAAGTTTAATAAAATTACTTTATTGTATTTATTAATTTTTAAAAATTTTAATATAATTAAAAGTTGAATATACATTTTCATAATAATATGAAATTTTAATATTATCTTTATATTCATCATTAATATTAAGTAAGGAACCTGTACAATATCATGCGGGAGAAAAGTATTTAGTTAAAAATGATTTTGAAGATTTTTAAAATCATAAATCTTAAACAAAATTTTCCATAAATAATATATATTTTCATAATAAGAACTGTTTATATTTTTTAAGATTTATGTTATAACTGTAATACATATACATGAATAATAATAAATTCACTTTTCATAATACACCTTTATAAAAATCACAAACTGCTAAAAAATGTACGATGAAAATTGTATAAAATCACATTTATAATTGTTAAAAAGTGTATAATGAAAAGTGTATTTATCAATCGTAAAGATAACTTATAGAATATTATTTATCGTAATTAAAATCATTTATCAATTGTCCCCCACAATCACATTTGGTATTTTCTTTAAATCTAATAATATTCTATATTTTTATTCTAACAAAAAATTTCATTCCCATAAAAATTGATAATTAGTTTTTCCAAATTAAGAAATCAAAATGCTCTTCATTGTGACTTTTCACATTCACAACTGTAGCCGATTGATCTATCTATCACTTTTACAATATAAATTATGTTTTGTAAATGTTAATAAAATTTTAGAAGGAAATCAATCACACATGATAAAAGATCTTCGTTTTACTAAATAAATATGTTTATATAATACACAAAATTATCTTGAAAATTTCTCATTCAAAGTAGTAGACATAACTTTTTATTGATATATGCATGTTTATGACAATTTCTTCAGACAAAACTTCGTTACCATTGATTGTTTTGGAAGTCTTTCTTACATGATACAACTATCAAACTCTATTTAGTACATCTTACTAAATCTCTGAGAAATTATTTTGATCTTGAACATCTCCCGACTTCATGAGAACTCAAGATAATCTCTCCATATCAATTCTCATATACGAGACCCAATACCACTCTCATATATATATTTTTTGATGATATTGCATTGTATCTCACTTATAAAAAAAGTTATCACATTATTAAGAATAATTTTTTATCCCTCAATCATTACCTATATAGTATTACGTTAGATTTTTGCCAAACCTATCTTCTATTCTTAATATAAGTACATAAATTTTTGTAATATGAATTATAATTCGTTTATATATCTGCACTAAATCAAAATTTTATTTAGTAGTAAAAAAAAAGACAAATCATTTTTATGGCCTAATTTAGTAACATTATTTAATCACTTTAGATTTTATCTTACCAATTTCTCATTTGTAGTAGAAATAACGATATAAGTTTTGCCTAGATAATTTTCTAAGACAAACTATTGTACTTACTAAGTATACAAAAATTATTGAAGATTATTTTTAAGATTATCAAATTTCATTTAGTACACCTTACATAATGTATGAAAATTATATTTTTTGTTTCTCAGAAACTATTTAATGAGAAAAAAGAAAGATCATTTAATTCTTAAGTAACACGAACAACAACAAAAAATAGCAGTCTCATAAGTATTTGTATGATTAATGTTTTATAAATGTAATAAATTTATTTTCATAGTCATTTTTATAAAAATGATATGAACGTGATAATCACTATGTTAGATTTTTTTATCAGAAAAGAGGATAACCTTTTAAACAAAACATACTCCCTCTTGTTTAGTATATATGTTGTTGTGGAATATTTTTCTTGAAAACAAATAACGGTCTTGATAAAAAATAACGGTTATTCTGCATGACCATTATAAGTTATAGAAAAGTTCCAATATTACCCTTAATTAATAAAAAAAAATTATTCAAACAGGACAAAATATGAATCGTTGGTCAAACAATTATTTGTGGCTACTATAGTTATTGTTCACTTCTTCTTAAAAAATGTGAAATCTATACAAACGACAGATATACTAAACCTGAAGGAGTAATTGCCAAAACTTTAATGAAATTAAAACATGTTTTAATAAACTATCTTTAATAAAGTCACCATATATATACCCCTAAAGCAATCTATTTACGCATCACAAATTTTGATATAATTAGAATCGCACATCATAAATTTGTCTTTTTTCATGTTTCTGACAGCCTAAATCTAATAGGAGATGACAGGTAATACAATCCAAATTATTGATTGGTAACTTTTCAGAATGGAAAGTTGGTATGTTGTCGGTAAAATGGAAAGGGTGACAGCTCGGAGAATTGTCAGGGAACATGGATAAAAATTTATCGGTGATTTCTTTTTACCGACCAATGTCTGGGCGTCCGAAAGCAAGATTTAAAAATATCGGAAAAGCATCGGAAAACTATCAGGATCGAAATTGAGGGAAGGAGATCAATTTGACAGAAGCTCGTTGAACAGGCAATGTCGACGATACAGGAGGAAACGAGCAAAACAGAGGTCAACGAACCATTAATTGTGGATGGAAAAACAATTGCGATTAATTAGAAATATAAAAAATGTGTGCATCTGTTTTTAAAAAAAACAGGTGGAAAAATGGTTGTCTCCTTTAACAAAGTAATAAAGAAAACTGATTTGCCTGATGATGATGTTGATGAACAAACAATTGGTGAATTTAATAGCATAAGTGAATTTTCTTCGGACAATTCCGCGTATGAGGATGAGTCCGAGTGACTTAATGTTTCCGTTTTGTCCTTATCAAACAAACGTTTGTTGTCAACTTTGGTTCAATATATATTACTGTATGTTGTTCGACAAATTCATCTGGGCAATAACTTCTTTTATGACACGATTGATCGGTTTGAATTTTAACAAGTGAACTCTTACGCATTTGAAAACTTAAACATATTTCATAAAATTCCATATCATTCCGACAAACAACAGGCTAGGAAAATGGCGAGATAAACTACAAAACGCCATCAAAGTGCAACACAGAGCTACAAGTACATAATGGTGCACAATCTATTTAAGCAGGAATGCTAATCCAGCAACAGCAATTATGAAGACAGGGCAAAGCAAAGACTCGGTCCATTTACCAATGAAATCTTTCATCTGTTCAATTTCCCCTTTGAGACGGACAACCTCCACACCATCTTCTTTGAGCTGGGAAACCTCCTCAACAATCACGTCCAAGCTTTCCTTGATTGCCTCCAACGTCGGTTCCGGTGATGCCTCAGTTGCCACAACTGGATAATCTCCCCAGAGCCTGAAGCCACCAGGATCTCTGTCAGCTTTATATTTCAACTCAGTTTTCATTAAAAAGATTTCCTCGTTTATCGCTTCATCCCACAATTTGAATATGTGTTCGAAAGGTTCTTAATCTCTAATGGTTGAACATCACAACAGTTTGTAAACAAGTATTCAAAGACAACGAAGACAATTATAACGTCCCTCACTCGTTGGCCACCCGAGTATTTTCGTGCTCTCTTTGCAATGTTGGTAGATACCTCTAACAACATCAGAGTACCACAGAAACAGAACTTAGGAATGCCAAAGTCACCATCAGCAAATGCATAAGCAGTATCAACAACAGGTTCTGAAGATGAGCTGCTACTGTAGCTAAATGACATTTTCTGCAATAATTTTTAAAATTGGTAAGTGTTGGTTGTAACTGTAAAATCAGAGAAAACAAACAGATGGAAGGAGTATAGTAAAAGAATGATGTTGTACATGATGGAAATTAACCATAAATTAATTCTGTTAATATTTCTCCTCGCTTCTCGCCGTAAAATAAGTTGAGTAATAAATTGGAGAAGAAGGAAGATGATATATGCAAAACACTTAGGGGACTTGTGTACGTGATGTGGTAAAGTTAAAACCAAAACGCAGAGTTTAGCTGACTGGTAAGATAAATATTGGTTTAATAAATCAGAAATATTTTTCTGTAATGTTTAGTACGATTTTCATCCTCGAGAGCCCGCGTAATGACCCCTACTCGTCTGCAATTCCTCGGTAAAGGATCTACTCTATCTCTTCATTCTTTAATTACTCTTCACATCAAATCAGTGTTAATGGTAATTGTTGTGTAATTGCCGAGATTTATCAAGCTTCTCGGAAAGGGAATGAGAAGAAAGGCAAATCAAATCGCCACTCTACTCCAACTTGGTTTACATCTCCCACTAAAGGAGTAGGTCCAGAGGTGATGGGCGCCGGGAATTAGGCAATATCTTCACAATATCGAGACGATTTTGCACAGACGGAGGTAAACGTTTACAAAAATATTTCGTTTTGGCGCCTTAAAATTATACGCTTTCCACTTTCCCGGTTGTTCTAACTCTTGACTCATTCAACAAATTGATATTATTTAATCAGTTGTCCCTATTTCCTTTTCTAAAATATCTCCATCATTTAGTTACAGCTCTATCTTATCTTCTTACACGCGGTTAAGTCGGTAAAAATAGATAATTGTTTCAACCTTGTCGATAGTAGCTAACTCTATTTTTCCTCTGTTTCTGTTCGTTATAGACCACAGTAATGAAACTATAACATTTACTTATTCTCGGTTTTTCAAGGGATGGCACTGTCTAAAGCACCGGGATGGTGGTTGGGTTTCATACAACAAGGAGCAACCTCCGAAATGGTTAGCACAAATGAGGAAACACAGGAACCTAGTCAACCCTTTGATACACCAGACGTCATCAATCAAAATCACCCTGCTATGCCTGAACACAGATGACTTTAGGAGAGTTGCTTGTGCCACCCGGCAGAAGTAAACTACCAAAACTCGATCCTAAAAGGGAGAATGCTGCTGGATGGTAAGCTTTCATCTTATACTCCAACAACTTTTTATGTGTTGTTGTGATGTGCTTAACTTTAACATAAATGTCTTTACCTTTCTTTTATTCAACAGGTTTTAGTATACAAAGGGCATTACCAGGTCAGTCAAGAAAATCATGGAGAATGATTATCCATAAGCTGCTCCAAACTAGTCCTCTTTACCTGGAGATACATAACTTAGATTGTTCAAAGCTTTTGCGGTAAGAGTTTTTCCCTTGAGATTATTTATTAACGTCCTAACCTTTTCAAATACCACTTCTATAAACTTACAAATCCAACTTCATTTGATTATATGTAGCAAAAATTCAACTGGGATTTTTGTCACACCACACATGTCCGTGAAGAATTTGATGCGTTATATGCATCTCGATTGGTTGATAGAGTTTATGATTGGAAGTTGATTTGGCGTAATAGAGAAGACAAGCTTTCATGGATGAATGACACCGTCTGGGTTGGCCTTATTGTGTATTGGACTTCAGAAAAAATGTTAAGAGGAGCATCATCAACTCTACCAATAGGAACAGCCAAAGAGGAGGATATGACATCTCCAAGCACACATGTGGTTCCTGTCCTGACTTCCGTATGCGTAAAAACATGGTAAAGTTTTCATTCAATGACCCTTTTAATGTGGGAACAAACACGATTGACTTGTTATCTGGATTCATACAAATCGCTCTAACTCCACAACCTTTTTTATACTTTCAGAGAGATGAAGTGACTGGGGAACTTCTTGACATGGTATCCTTCATGGAGAAGACTCATAAACGCAAGAGGGATGGTGTATTTGTTGACAAGAAGGCTGAGGACATTGCAAGAAAGTACATGCAACTTTAAGAATCAAAAGTCACTCAAATGTCGAATTCTCAAGACACTTGGGGTGAGAGTGATGAGTATGAGCTAAGCATCTCTGACAAAATGAGATTTACCAATCTGTAAGTGTGTCTTCTATCCTACGTTTATATGTATCTAGTTCCTCAGTTCGGCTTTTTAAATATAGTTACCTCTTTGAAATTTACCTTTTTATCATTTTCGAGTAGGAAGTATAATTGCACAATGGTCATCATTTCGGGTATGGTAAAATGTAGATTGAAGATGCAAGGCCTCAAATTCACGAAGTTGAATCACCTGATTTCAAGACCCTGTACAACGACACACAAACCAAACTCGTTACAGCCACAGACCAGATATCCCAAATGTCTTCTCAAGTTCAGGTGCTGTCTTTTGGAGCAATGTTATGAAGGACAAGTACCCTTCCCTTGTACTTCCTTCTCAGTCAGGTAATGACATCACGAGCGGTTAATGTTTGGAGAAGCAAACATTTTTTTGATGTATAATATTCATGAGAAATTGTCTAATATTTGACTTATGTCATGCACTTTCTGCATTATATGTTCGACGCTTTCTACCCTTTATCAGCCCTGATGCATGTAATATTGTTACCAAAATTGGTGTATGTTTGTTGTGGATCCATTATAAATTATTAATCAAGTTTTATTAATTTCCATTATAAATTATTTGTGTCTTACGACATTCTGTTTTTAAGATTAGAAATAGATATTTTCCTTCTCTCTATTTTGTCAAACAGCTCCGATGATCCATATCTCGGTACGTTCACAATAATGTTTCATTTCATAATTTTTTGACTAAATGTTTTCCGACTAAATTCTGACGATCCACTGATTTTTGATTTATCGCATAATTATCTCTTTGTTCCGACCATATTCCGATTTACATTTTTGTTAAAATACCGACAACACATCATTGATCCTATCGGTTTCTCCGATATCAGAATATGGTCGGAATTTGCTGACTTTTTTCCGACATCTTGAACCATCAAAATCTCAATAACAAGATCGACGAGTTTGTCACATCGCTTTCCATCATAAATCTGTCGGTAAGTACCGACGTTTATAACCGAA
Organism: Sisymbrium irio; assembly: GCA_000411075.1. NCBI lineage: Eukaryota > Viridiplantae > Streptophyta > Magnoliopsida > Brassicales > Brassicaceae > Sisymbrium > Sisymbrium irio. The sequence continues at coordinate 160,016 of KE155725.1, read as the reverse complement.
AAAATTCCTGACGCATGTATTTGCCATAAACTTTCATGGATTTTACGATAACTATTCAGATCCGAGACCCAAATTCCGAGGTCCTTTATTTTCACGCAAACTCGTTGGCAACTCACTTTGCCGTTAAACAATCGATGATTCCCTTTATCGGGCCACACGACTACTTCTTGTAGTGTATGTGGCCTTTACCATTTTTGATTCAATTTCAACTGCAACATTTGTTATGCCTAGTGATATCCTAATCAAATTATGGAAGGCAACAAAACCAGAACTCTTTATTGACAAGGTAAATTAAACAAATCCAAGTTTAAATGTAATAATCTCTTGCTCTCCTAAAACACCACTTACACATGTAAATTATTTTACTACCATATATGTTAATCAAGCGACGGATCTAACAATGTCATCTTGCCTTCTTCGAATGATGGACTCCACTTTCTACTTCCAAATACGAATAAATGACCGCAACTACTTGCCTACTAAAACATCTGACCAGTAAGATTTACTAAAACATAATGGCATGACGAGGTGAAGACGTGACGAAGATCTTGGTTCAAACTCTTTGAATCACGAGTATAAGTTTCCATATATACCAGAAATCAGTATTTGGCCTTATTCGTTCGTTTGCAGGTCGCTAGCATCAACAACCAAATGTTATTCATTAATTTGTCGCATGTTCATGCATTGAATGCAGGTCGCGACATCAAATGCTAATGACCAACAATTTAAAATTTTGATTACTAAATTTTTCAATGTTATAATTAAAAAAATTGCAATCAAAAGTTAACAAAAATCAAAATTATAAACATATATTTGATTTTGCTTATAGCAACTAATTGTGTGTTTGTGAAACCAACAACACTTAGCAATATATAGTTACAATTGCTAGTCGCAAACTCTGGCAACAGATAAACAAACAGGACTTCTCTCTCACGCTCTCTCTCATTATCCAAAATTTAATTGATCATTTTGTACTTTTGCCAACTTGGTTGCAGAGCAGATTATCTCGACTTGGATGCAACATCAATTTCACCAGTGTAAGACAATATATGTTGTTTGAGAATTAATTCCACTAAACCATTAAAAATAAAATCAATATTTGGATTCCTCTTTCCTTTACTTAGGGTTGATCCACTCTCTTTACGTCCAGAATGATTAATTGATGTGGTCTCATTCTTATGAATTAAGATTGCAGTCCTTCATATCATATGGGGTATGTGATCAAGGGTGGGAACGAACAAGAAAACTACAGAACAAAACTTAACTAATGGGTTTTGGTCACAAATTTAGTGAGCTTATTATAAACCATATTACATCCCTCATAAAGTTTGAAAGTAAGCTGGATCACATCAATCATGTCAAATTTGTGTCTCTCCTTCCCTTTGTTTCAATTATCTCCGAAAAGCTGGTTTAGGTTCTGACCATGGAAAATTTGGTTTCTACAGCTCGGCTAGTGAAGATGCCCAAGTTAGATTAACAAGCTGTCGTTGAATCCAAAATATATTGCACATATAACCGATTTTGGGTTTCGGAGCCAGAAAAGGAATAATATATAACGCCTCAATCGCTTCTACTAGTGAGTTTCATGTTCTCTTACTAGGTCCATGGGCCGGTCCACCCCTTTATGATGGTCAGAATGTTAATCAGGAGGTTCTAAAGAAAAGATATATTAACCATGTAATCACCACATGATCATTTCCCGTATTTAAATCATTCTCATGGTACAGTGAATGACTTCTCGGTAGATCATCCATCATTTGATTACTACTCTTACTCCAGCTCAAACACACTAAATTCTAGAGTTTTCTTTGACTGTACAACTGAAAAGTTAAGTGCATTTTGGTGATATAAGTAGTCAAATCAATTATATTAACCTCTCCATATAAGTTTCCATATATACCAGAAATCAGGATGTTATAATTCACCCCCACTCACAGCACACACAACATGCTCTTCATGAATCCTTACTAGTTCCAGAACGCTCTTACATCAGGACTGAGATGACTAACCAGCTCACATATATATATTAGATTTGGTGTAATGCTCTAGTGGCATCTAATATCGTATTTGTCTTTGTTTTCTTGGTAATGCACACAAACCACTTGTTATCTTTCGTCGAGCTGGTCCTTCTGACGATATAGTGCATGGAACCCCCTTAATTTGTTCTCTGTCTAGATGACAAGGAATTTTTTTAGTCTGATTCAGAAGAAGATGATGATGAATGGGACCATGAGGATAAGATTACATAAGTTGTTACATGGCTTTAATATTAAGTGTTGGGTTATTTCAATTATTGTATGCAACCCATTAAAGCTACAAGCATCAGAAATAAGTTTTTGTCCTATTTAAGATACTCTTTTTGTTAAATCATTCTTTTAAGATGAATCCAAAAATCTTAATCATTTAAATTAATCACATGATAAAATCATAAAAAGAATTGATAGTAGGATTTTTTTACTAATTCAATTACTCAAAAATACTCTTGTCATTATAGTATTTGATGATCAATCCAAATGATAGAGATTAACACATTAAGATTGCATGAAACTATCTAATTTAAGAACAACGTTATGGTTTTGTATCTAACAACTTAAAAGACAAATTGAAATGAATAAACAAAACAGTAAACTCAAACAGAAATAGACAGCACAAATATTTAAACAAAATAACACAAATGATCAAACACCAGAAATAGAGAAAATGTACAAAACAGAGGAATTTAATCAATTACAAAGCATTAGACTCTAGGACTAGGCTTTAGACTTTGGGTGATCTTTTGGTGACTAAAGGTTACTAGAAGTTATACTAAATCATTTATAAGCTAAGAACACAAATTTACATTGATTCACTTCCATGATATCAATCCTATGGTACAATGACCACTAACATCAATTTCCATTGGCAAATGAACATCTAGCATGCATTTACTCAAGTCTTTTAAGACCTCTCCAGCAACCTATCATCAACTTCCATTGACTAAGTGAGTACTAAACTCTCCAAGAATCAGTTCCGGTATTTTCAACAGTTCTGGTATTTTCAACACTTTTGCTGTATACAAATATCTAAGATCATAGTTATAAGGTTTTTAGGACTAAAACTATGGTTAAAATCCTTTGAAGAGAAGAAATAATCTAGATACAAACTAATTAAACTCTAACACCTCAAGATCACCCTAGGTCAACCTATCCTAGAATGTAACTAATAAATTAGTCCATAACTATGATGAATAAGCACGAAATAAACAAGATAGAAGAATTAAGTAAGAAACTAAACAATAAAAATAAAAGAATAAGTAAGAAATCAAATATCCATCACCACCCCAAATGGGGGTGTTCTTGATGAAGAAAAACAATCAAAGGAGTTTTTTTGGTCTCTGGTATCAATAATGGTCGAATTCCCCTCTTTTAACAGGTCAATATGCACTTTTTAGTGTTCTAAATAGTAAAAACATGATTTTGTAGGTGAGAGTGTCGGCAGCAAGGTGATCTGGTCGCTATTTTCACGTTGATTGAAGCTTATACGAAATCCTTTCTATTTTCTGGAAAAAGATCAATAAAGTTAACTAATTGCAATCTTAGTCCTTGAGTTCTTGTTTAATTTATTTTCGAACCCCTATATTTTATAAGTTTTGATTATGCGAGTTTCGACTCTCACAGTTTGGCGCCATATGTGGGGACGAGAAATATCTAACACCTTAAGGACAAGAAGAACCAAGGAAGATGATGCCCGAGAAGGAGGTCTCGGAGATCAACATGATAATGGGAGGAAGCCAATCCTATGGCGAAGTTGTGTCCTCTATAAAAGCTCTCCCAGAGAGAGGCGAGGAAACCATGGACTGGAGCGCAACGACGGAAGATCTGGTAGACGTCATCTCATTTGAGGAGAACGAAGCCGCAAAGATCAACCATCCGCATAATGATCCCCTTGTCATTAACCTCTCCGTCAGAGATTGTGACGTGGCAATAGTCTTGATCGATACATGGAGTTCAGTAAATTTCATCTTACGGGAAACACTCCGGAGAATGTAAATCGGGATCCTGGATCCCATCATCCAACTAATGCCACTGACCGGTTATACCGGGAAAAAGAAGATGACGGAAGATACGATTAAACTCCCTGTTGAGATAAAAGGAGTGAAGAAAATGACAGAATTCTCAGTGATCGATTGTCCAACGATTTACAATGTGATCATGGGAACACCCTGGCGGAATTCGATGAAGGTGATACCCTTAACTTACCACCTTTGTCTCTAATTCTCGACTTCGACTAAGGTTGAAACCGTCTGGGGATGAGAGATTCCCGTGCTTGTCTCTTAGCGGAGCATAGGCTAAGGAATCCAGTGACGGAGGTCGAATCCAAGGTGGGACCGAGTAAAGCAAAAGCGGAGCAACAATTCACGAAGCTGGAGCACAAGCTACCAAAAGAAGAAGCCCGGGAAGGAAAAACCGATCCCCCTTGTGAACCGGTAATCTCGGTATGCAAAGACGAGAAACACCCAGAACGCTGCGTGGAGATCGGCGCCAACTTGGAATAGCCGATCAAATCGGAGTTGATCTCTTTTCTCAAGGAGAATGTGAATACATTCGCGTAAGCAGCAGAAGACACACCTGGAATCGACATCAATATCACGAGCCACGAACTCAAAGTCGATCTAACCTTCAAACCATCAAGCAGAAGAGACGAAAACTTGGCCCAGAACGAGCCTAAGCAGTAAACGACGAAGTGGAAAGACTGCTAAAATGGGTTCCATCGCGGAGGCAAAGTATCCCGACTGGTTGGCCAACCCGGTGGTGGTGAAGAAGAAGAACGGAAAATGGTGAGTGTGCGTCGATTTCACAGATCTAAACAAAGCATGTCCAAAGGACAGCTTTCCTCTCCCCCACATCGACCGGTTGGTAGAAGCCACGGCAGGAAACAAGATGATGTTCTTTATTAACGCATTTTCGGGCTACAACAAGATTATGATGAACCCAGAAAATCGTGAGAAGACCGCATTCATAACAGATCGCAGGATCTATTGCTACAAAGTGATGCCATTCGGTCTGAAAAATGCCGGTGCCACTTACTAGAGACTGGTCAACCAGATGTTCGCTGAACAACTCGGAAAGACGATAGAGGTATACATAGATGACATGCTGATGAAATCCCTGGAGGAGGAAGAGTACGCCAACATGCTTCCCTCACCTCTCGATCTTCATCTTCCCAAGTGCAGGAAGGGCGACCGACTCGGCACCAAAAACCTTCCCCCCTCTCTCGGTGTTTTGCTGATCAAGCATGCAAGGAATGACTGGCTCGGCACCCTGAATGTTCGGCTTGGCATCCTTGTTGCCCGGATTTTCTTTGCGTCAAAACCTTTCTTTAAGAAATAAAAGTTTCGAAAAGCTTAACGTGAACAGTTTTTCGGAAGAATTTCTACGAAAAATGTATCTTTAACAGTTTTTTGGGAAGAAACCTTTCTTAAAACTTTTGAAAAACTTAACGTGAAAAGTTTTTCGAAAAAAATTTCTACAAAAAATTTATCTTGAACATTTTTTATGAAAGAAACCTTTTTTGAAACTTTCGAAAAACTTAACGTGAACAGTTTTTCTGAAACTTTTACAAAAAAAAACTTATCTTAAAAATTTTTTCGGAAAAAAACTTTTCTTAAACCTTTTAAAAACTTAATGTGAACAGTTTTCGGAAAGAATTTCTTCGAAAGACTTATATTATACAGTTTTTCGGGAAATCTTAAAAAAACCGATCTTTATCATCAAAGCAACTATGACGACCAAGCCAGCCTAAAGACATCAATTCGAGAAATCGAACATCTTAGCTCCCTAATCCCATATCATATCTCTGAGCTACCTCACCAATTTCATATTGACGAGCTGGGGGCTAAATGTTGGGGTCAAAACCACATCTCCAGAACTAACGGCTAAACTATTTAAATAACATAAAACGTTTACATATTTGAATATTTTTGATTAAAAGAACGATATTCGGAAAAATTATCTTTCGTATAACCTTCCGATAAATAGGTCAAAATCACGATTTCTCGAAAAATGACATGGATCAGCTCAGCATTTGACCTCGGACCGGATCTTTTCCCTCAGCTGAGGCCGAGCAGGGTTTTTCTCTCCGAAGATGGCCGAGCCGGACGAGGCCGTCAGTCGGCGTCCCTGCATCTTCTGTCGTGCCGAACGAAGGTGGCAAGTATCGTGACCAGCTCGGCGTGACCAGCTCGGCATGGAGGCGACGGAAGAAGACGGTCGGCTTGGCATCCTCTCTTGACTGTGGCAAGTATCTATTGAAATTGATAAAATGTTAACTTAAGTCGAACCGGAAGGTCGAACCGAAGAAATCGTTAAACCAAGAAGTCAATACCGAGCCGGACGGAAGTTTCTTGAAGATTCTCGGAGATTTTTTGAAGTCATAGGCTCCCACATCGGGAATTCGTCTAGTTTAAGCTTAAAGCTATCCATATAAATAGTTATCGATGTAAAGCTTTCGAAATACAATTTTCGCATACTTTTCGTACTTAGGATTTTAAAGGCAATTTACGACTTCACCTTTATTGCTTATCTTTTCCTTTGTACGGAAAAACTTATTGATAATAAATACATCTTTTTATATTAGATTCACCATTTTATTTACTTTTTCAATCCAGAACTTTGGGGACCCAATTATTGAATTACTTTCTTAAAATACATTTTGTGAATTCCGGTTCCCACAGCAATGGCTTGGCGCTTGAGTGGTGGCAGAGGTAATCCCTGAACTCTCTGCGTTCAGTCTCTGCCTGTCCACATAAAAAGCATGTAACAGAATCTACGGTATGCTGATGATGACAACGAGAGCAAAGCGATGATGACCCTGACTGCTCTGACGACCTCTTCTGTCATGAGTAAGTCTTCTCTGATTTTGGATGAGTCAACTTGGAAAGCTTGTGCTCCTCCGTAATTCCTCTCTCTTGAATGACAGCCTTCTCAACCAGATTAACCAGGCTGGTTTAGCCTTGGGCTGCACAACGGGTGCGAATGTCCACTCGCAGACCCTCCATAAACATCCTGATCAGTTCTTCATAATCCAAGAATACACCAAAAAATCTACGTAGAAGACTAAACTCTCGCTCGTATTCCCTTATGTATAAATTCCCCATGTAACTGGTGCTGAAAGGCACTGGCATTCGTATGCCTAACCTCTCGAGGGAAGAACTTCCTACCGAACTCCCTCAAAAAACGCTCATAGGTGAGCACCTACCAGCCACGACTACTCTCGATAACTCCATCCCACCAATGTATAGCGTCATCTTTGAGATATTGTGTAGCTAAATCCAATCGGAACTCCTCTGGACACCTCACACGATCTAGGTTCTGACTCATCGTCCTCCTTCACTGTCTGAGACAGTAGCATCCCCATCTCAACTGAAATTATCGATACCCATCTCCCGCATCTGTTACATCAAATTCCAATGTGTGGGTCTTTGTCCCTGTGGCGCTCGTGGAGGTGGTGGTGGTGCATTTCCACGAGCTGGCTGTCCCTGATCACCTACTTGCTGACGACCCATCTGAGTAGCAACCACCTCTGCAGCAACACAAGCAGCTTCCTGTGCGGCAACACGAGCAGCATCATGTGCGGCTACACGAGTACCCTCCTCTGCTGCTATCCGAGCAGCCTCTTACACTGCTGCTCAGGCAGCCTCCTGAGCAACCTGCTTAACAGCCTCCTGAACGGCTTCCTTAGCGGCCTCTTGAGCAAGCTGTCTGACCGCCTCCTGATCCAACTGGTTAACACTAACATTCTCCTTAACCTCACTTCGACTAGTTTCAGCTTGTGCATCTTGAAAAAATGTCATATTCTGGCCTCTGGCACGGCGAACACGGAACATCTGCAACAAAAACAAACCTGATAAGACGTTTGCAAGAACCAAGAATGATAAACCCGCTCTGATACCAAATTGTAACATCCATCTCATCCTCACCCTAGAACGGCATGCCCCGAACCCTAACTTATCTCTCAAAAAACCATTCATAATAATTTCCTCGTTATTAAATGAGATTCCATAACTATTAGAGTCAAGGGTAGCATCCCTGGAAAAACCAACAGCCCGACCAAGTCAGCTTTGAAGCTTAAGATGAAGTATGAGGATATCGGTTTTAAATCAACAAATGTAGTTCTTTTCAATCAATCATTCAGCCATGAGAAGCATCTGGAGCATGTCAGAATACTCATGAAGCATGCTGGAATTGGAGTGGGCCAATCCAATGCATTTCTTGATCAAGGCAGCCGATTTTTCTCGGATATGCTAGTTTTGGAGCTAAGGAAGGAGCTTGATGATTCCGACTTCAATCCAAGCCACCAAGGACATTTCTCTCATCCAACCAAGACCAGAGAATAAGGCAACACGTCCATAGAAGGAATTTATTACAAGATGGATCAAGTGAACCAAGAGCAGTTATGTTTGGGCCAATATGGTGAAAATTACTATCAAGACCTCTTGAACTTCAATCAAATTCGTCCAGGCCTTAAGATATATTTGTCTTGGCCCATTTCAAGATCATTACCATCATTTTAAAAGCCCAAAGGATTCGAGAGGAGCAAGCCATGGAATTTTGGAGATTAAGAGACACTTTGACCAAAAAATGAGTAGTTATTCAATAAGTATTTAATGTTTTGGTCAAGTCTTATCTAGCTTTCATTTCTTTTATATTTCCATATTTTCATTAAGTTTTTGACACAATGTAAGTCTATAAAAGATGTATTTCAAACCATGAATAAAAAATATACTTTTCTTTGATATTTCTTTTGAGAGTTGATCTCTTTGTTCCTTGTGAACACTCTTTGTTGTTTGGTGAGTGTTATTTCCAAATAGCATAAAACTTTGCTAGATTAAGGGTTACTTCCTTGCAACAACCTCTTGGGTTAAGGGTTACTTCAAGAGTTTATGGTATATCAAAGGCCATTCCGCATCCTTTGATGTTCCCAACAATCCACCTCAGTTCCGTGAGTGTTCTTTGCATCCATGGTTCATACCTATCACATCCAGCATTGAGTAATCATCCTAGAATTTCATCAAGTGGTATCAGAGTCGCTCTTTGCTGATTTGTTTTCAATTATCTTTTCATTTTCTCAATTTCTCATAGAATTCTTCTTGTTCTATTTTCTTACTTTTGGTTTCCGGGCCATTCTAGTGTGATCCAAGTTCCCTGAATCCAAAAAAAAAAATCCAAAAAAAAAGAAAAAAAAACAAGAGTATATAAGATCAGGTTGAAACTTAGGATCTGAACTGAGAAGAAATCCAGTTTTGAATGGTTAAAGCAGTGTGCTAAACACAAAATATCTATTCCTGATTCCTTTCTTTTGATTTGTTGTTTGGAGTATCCTTGCTAAATTTTCTGAATTGATTTTCTTGGAACATTGAG
>KE155725.1:73811-87116 GCA_000411075.1 Sisymbrium irio | reverse complement strand
AAACCAATTTTAATAAAAACTAGACTCGTCCAAGTTTCAGAATCAATCGAAATCGAAATTTTCTGTTGAACCAAAAATTTATTAAAATTCGAACAATAAAGCATACGATATCAGCAAACACAGATTTTTATGGATTTTTATGATGAAAAACGAAAATCCGAAGGTGAACAGACAAGATGATGACTGAAACAGAAAAATTCAACAGAATATGAAAAGAACAAACGAAAATCAGAGAAAAAAACAGACACTTCCCTTCCAGAGTTGCTCTGATACCACTTGAACTGATCCTAGGATGTTTCTCTGGAAAGATGGGATAATCTTTTGCAGAAACGAATCAAAAGACTCAAATTTCTCAAAGGCAGTGGATTGAATGGTGACACAAGAGGTATGGATGGATCTCTTGATACTCCTAAGTGACAGAATCGGATATTACGCACCGGTTCTAACTCTCTTGGTTTGTTGGATATTACACACCAACAGATCACTCAAGCTCATTCATAAAGCAAAGAGAGAACAAAGGGTTCTTTTGACGAAAATATTGGTTGTCCTATTAATGAAATTCATCCAGAATATAAAGGGAGAGACTTGTACATGCACAAGCTCTCGAAAATACAAGAGGAGTAAATACATAGGCTCTTCTTGGAAAATACACAAAGACCAACTCGAAAATAGGAGTAAAGAACGAATGTTTGACTCAGAAACTTAGATAAAAAATATAACCTAAGATAAATAACAATGGCCGGTCCAAAAAGAAAGAAAACACGGCCCATGATACATCATCTAGGAAAAGAGAAGTGAAACAAGAGGTCTCGCTAAAAACCTTAATTGGAAAATCCAGTGGGACAAAACCAATCAAGGAAAAAAGAACACCCATATGTAACACTTGCCTAGATGATGATCAATGATGAAGATAGCTCGGCTTGAATGACGATGAGGTTGTCTCGGATGGCCAAGCCTCCATGGCACGGTCAGATCTTCATCCTTGTTCATGCTCTCCATACTTTGGTCCATAAGCTGGTCCATGATCATATCACAGAGCCTCCGGATCAACACTATCAATATCGACTTCAATTTCTTCATCACACAGCTTCACAGCAGTGTTCTTCTTGTTAACAATTTGTACAATCGCAAATTATGCAAGTGGCCACTAAGCTTCTTTTCTGCTTCTGCAAGTGACACCAGCAAACATTATGCAGTATGGGTGTTTAAGTTAGAAGATAGGGCAATCGTGAATATTCTTTGTTTCTTATGTTTGCAAGAAGAAAAAAAAGGCAATTCGTGGACTTCATATCACAATCTATGGTATCAATGTCTATCCTGTAATAAAATGGTAATTGAGAATCAACATGTCATAATAACTGTTTTGATTCCAACGATCTGTTTGATTTACAGTCAGACGCGGCTGAGTTTTGTGAGAAGTCACCTTGTGTTTAGTTTACACCTATTGCACCAAGGAACATAACTCTCGATGTTGTTTTTGTGCTTGATACTTTGTAGCAAACTCTCGATTTTGTTAAATAAATTAGATTTGATACCTTCAAAACCAAATTTGGTTTATTTAAATAATATCTCCAATTTTTATTTATTAAAACAGTGTATTTTTAAAAATTGCTGATCGGTGTAGAGATCAAAATTCAATGAAAACCAAAAGACAAAAAGTTGGATTCCACTCTGTTTGGATTTATTACGGCCAACCCTATTTAATATTAATTTAAGTGTATTAAATAGAAAATACTATATTTGAAATACGAACATCATTGGTTTGGTTTGAAAGTAAGTATGTTTAGGGTTTGATAATGAGAAGGTTAGGCCCTGATTGTTTGAATGTAATGCCAAATACTAAATATTGAAAATAAGTATATTTGTTTAGTTTAAAAGAATGAATTCTGAATAAAATTGGTATATTCCTAATTTTTCAATTATTTTAAGCTTCAGTTTGTTTAGATTCTTTTACAATGAGGACAACCGGTTTGAAAGAAGTTCAAAGAAACAATTAAAGCAAAGAACTTATTGATTTGGAAGTAGCAACTGAACCGAACCGTTTTACAAACTTGCGAATCGGGTTAGAACTTAAAACTAGAACCGAAAAATGTATAAGAAAAAATCCAACTCTGGTTTGGACACTTGTTTGGACTTGTTTTGAAAAGAATTTAGTCCGTTCCATTCAAAAAAGAATTTGATTTTGACTAAAATTTTGTATATTTCGAGTAAGTAGGTTATACAATTTTGCAATTATCTTCGATTTTCAGTTATTTCAGTTTTCGGCATATCAAAATAACACATAACTAATTCTTCACGACATTTTATCAGTGAGAAACCGCAAACAATCAAAGTTATAAAGAGCTATAAAAAGATGACAACAACAAGGAATGAATTTGCAAACAAAGAAGCAATTACGAAACAAGATGATCTCAGTGAGAAACCGCAAACAACCAAGGACACAAAGAGCCATAACAAGATGACAACAACAAGGAATGAATTTGCAAACATAGAAGTAAATACCAAACAAGATGATTTAAAAGACACATGATGCAAATGATAAGCTACATAATTAGAACAAGAGAATCAACGCAAATAATACCAACAAGATGAGCAAGATGATTATATCAAAACTTATTATGCAAAAGGATAAGCCACACGAGTAATCTGAATGAGAGAGCAAATACAAACAAAATGATTATATCACAGACTTGTGATGCAAAGAATGAGACATGATTTCGGCAACAAAATAAAATAAAATAATAACAAATACATGATTAGTTCTAACATGAAACGTGAACACAAACGCTAACAACGCTATTAATATAGCAAGTAAAAAGATCATTGATGTCAGTGAGAAACAGCAAACAACCATGGACACAAAGAGCCATAACAAGATGAAAACAACGAGGAATGAGTTTGCAAATAAAAAAGCAAATACCAAAGATGATTTTAAAGGCACATGATGTAAATGTTACATGATTAATTGGAACAAAAGAAGCAAAGCAAAGAATATCAACAAGATGAGCAAAATAATTTTATCAGAACTTAGGATGCAAAAACATAAGGAACACGTAGTCTGAATAAGAGAAGCAAATACAAACAAAATGATATTATCACAGATTTTTGATGCTAAGAATGAGACATGATTTCGGTAACAAAAAAAAATACCAGACACATGATTAGTTCTAATATGAAACTTGAACACAAAAGCTAACAACGCTATTAGTATAGCAAGTAGAAAGATCATTGAACTTAACAATAGACTCCAAATGATACAAGGTATGGCTGAATCTTAAACAAGGTTCGAGTCACCTAAAAACACTAACTAGTAGTTGAGACTCTCACCAATTCATATCTCCATGACATTTTGACATGTATAACAAGTTTAGAAGCATTAAATTTACCATTCACATAATCGATAAACGATATGAGCATAAGAATATGAAACATATACAAACAAAAAAACAAAGAAACAAATTATAGACGAAAAACGTTATACGACTATTTTGCAACATGAATAACTTACATCTAAAAGTTCATCCAAGTCTGGCTGAGTCTCAAATAACCAGGCTAGACCATAACAATAACAAGAATATCACTATAGAAGAATGAAACTAAAAAACTAACATGAAACATAATTACAAAATTTGTCATGTTAGAATGTACTCTGGGTTTCATGTAGAAATCATCAATCATAAGAAACAATGTAATGAGGAAAATGTGTAAAAACTGACAAACAATAACTATCAATGATGAGCACAAACATATAAAACAGAGACGCAAGACATAAAAAAAGATTAAAGGTAACAAAAATAACATCTAGAATAGCGCTAAAGAAAACGAAAACTAACTAACATACACATATTGAAGAACAGATGACAAAACTAGGAGAAATCAGCTCCAAGCCTTTGATATACATCAATATTAAAATGGAAAAAAAAACACCTTAAAAATCATAACATCTCTCATCTAAGTATGTCAGAAAGTTACAACGATAGAAAATTATGTATCAAAGAATGATTCAATTCAAACTACAATGGGAAATAAAAATACACAAGAAAATTAAAACAATATCTTAAACCACAAACTAAGGATTCAACAAAGTATAACTAAGAAATTTTATCATACACTTAAGCATGGAAAATTAAAACAATATCTTAAAGCACAAATTAAGGATTCAACAAAGTATAGCTAACGAAATTTTATCATAAACTCAAGCAGCATGGACAGTTCCTTTTAGAATTAGAGAAGAGAAACTAAAAGCATAAGCAATATGCATATCTTTCATATGAGTTGAATGAAAAAGAAAACATGAAACTCATAAAAGGAAAGGAAATAAAAAAACCTGAACTTCTTGTGCTGATCTTTGGAAAACGGAGAACATCAGTATGCTTGATAGTCAATAGTACATGCATAAAAAAAGACAACAGACAAATATTAAGCTTTAGAAACGAATGTATGTCTAGACTAGATCATGAAATAAAACATTATATATCGAGGGAAAATTATAAATTCACATACCTGAAATAGAAGAACGAAAAATAAACTCTAAGAGCTTTATGAAACTGGTATTTAAGCTAATGTCTAATTACCTGATCTCTTAATACCCATACCTTTAGAACCGAGTAATAATAGTCCAAGAGACTGACTAAAAAAGGTGAGTCAGCCTTATCATTCGCACTCTATAATCAGGGACATTCTTTGGTTTTTTATTTAGCTTGAACGATCAGGATCTCTCGCAATTCCAGAGAGAATCATTCACATTCTGACTTCATTCAGGGACATTTCAAAGTAATTTAGATTACCTCTTATTTAGAAGGCATTTGTTTATAGCTCGATGATAGGAAACCGTGGGATAATCTCGTTCAAGTTCTGGCATCAGTAACGTTTCAGAAAGATAATTAAAATTATCTTCATTCTAGGACGAGGCATTTGCTTATAGCTCGGTGAACATGAAGCCGAGGGGAAAAGCTTATTTACACTGTCACCAAGGACGTTTAAAAGAGGTAATAAAATTACCTTGTTTCTAGTATAGCAGACAATGGACTGAGGCAATTGATTATAGCTCGGTGGCTATGAACCCGAGTTATACATACAACCTGGACAAGCTCCTTTGTGTTATAGAATTTGGGACATTTCAAAGAGGTAATTAAAATTACCTCGACGCTTAGACGAGGCATTTGTTTATAGTTCGGTCATCAGGGACATTAAAGAGGTAATTAAGATTACCTCATATCTGAGGGGACATTTCCATGACTTGTAAACTGAGTTATTCAACCGGGACAAGCTCATTTTACACTAGGGACAGTTCAGAGAGGTAATTCAAATTACCTTCATACTAGGACGAGACATTTTTTGTAGCTAGGTAACTAGGGACAAGCTCATTCACCATCTCTTGAGTGACTAAGATCTCAAGCATCAAGGATGTTTTCTAGCATTTCATTTAGCTTAAGTGACTAGAATCTCAAGAAATTCCATATGCTGTTTGCTTAACTCAGGTGACTAGGAACCTTTTTTTTTTTGTGCACCAGGTGACTAGGAACCTAAGTAACCAAAAGAGGTGGGGGACAAGCTCATTCGCAATCTAGCATTTTGGAATCTCAATTGCAGTTTTGCATCAGGGACGGGGCGTTTCAAAGAATGAGGCATTTGTGTTCATTCTACGGTGACTAGGACATATGGGACTTTTAGAGAGGTAATTTAGATTACCTCATTTTGAAGCATTTGATTAATGCTCATATGCGTACATGCATCAGGGACATTCTAGAACTGAGGCATTTTTTATAGCTCGGTGACTGGGAAACCGAGTTAGTTAAGATTACATCGATGTTATTGTGGCATTAGAGACAGAGGTAATTAAGATTACATCGTTGCTATTATAGGATAAGGGATATTTTAAAGAGGTAATTAAAATTACCTTTGATTCTACAATGACTAGAGAACCGTAGGACAATTCATCCTGTCATTGGGACTTTCTGAGAGGTAATTAAGATTACCTCTCGAGGCATTTGTTTATAGCTCCGAGACTAGGAGCAAGCAGTTGGAAAACCTTATTTTCGTATAGGCATCAAGGGACATTTCAAAGAGGTAATTAAAATTACCTTTGATTCTACAGTGACTAGAGAACCGTAGGACAGTTCATTCTGTCATTGGGACTTTCTGAGAGGTAATTAAGATTACCTCATTTTCGAGGCATTTGTTTATAGCTTTGAGACTAGGAGCAAGCAGTTGACAACCTCATTTTCGTACAGGCATCAAGGGACATTTTTTTTATTACTCGGTGACTAGGAAACCGAGTAATCACTGAACAGGGTCAAGCTCATTTGTGTTTAACAACAGGGGCATTTCACGGTAGTTGAGCTTACCATGATTCTAGGAGGCAATTCGTTTAGCTCAGTGACTAGGATACCACTAGCTCATTAAGATTATGGCATTAGGGAAAGTTCAGAGAGTTAATTAAGATTACCTCGTTTCCAATATAACAGCCAGTAGATGAGACATTATAGTATAACTCAGCGACTAGTAAAATGAGCTAATAATAAGACCGGACAGGCTCATTTGCATTCTTGCAGCAGGGACCGTTTAGAGAGGCATTGGCGGTGAGTGGTGACTAGGAACCCACAAGTTTATGATGTTAGGTGCACCAGGGACATTACAAACAGGTAATTAAAATTACCTCGATCTTATACGAGACATTGGTGGTAACTAGGAAACCATAAGTTCATTTACGTTGGGGGACTAGGGACATTACAAACAGGTAACTAAGATTACCTTGATTCTATAATAGTATACCAATGAATAGGGACATCTAAGTAAGAAGATATGAAAAGGGTGTCTTATCTGGTGTGCTTTCGGATCAAAGTTAAGACTCCACATTGCATACTCCCTTGCCGACATGTTACCAGTCAAATAGCATCTTAACTCCTCCCACAGGTACACTCGGATCAACCTGAGAGAAGAAACAAAACCTTGATTAAATCCCAACAATATTTAGACTAAAGATTAACCACAACCACACATTTTTTAGACTCGTTCAACGCATAACTAACATAAAAAAAAAAGAGAAAGCATCTAAAAATTCTTGTCTAAAGCCTAAAACTCACCAAATACTACCAAGTTGAGAGAGAAGACGAGAATCAAATTCAAAACACAACTAATAACCCTAAGCAGAGAGGACTTGGTTTCTAAATCTTGTTAACATATTGACAACCAAATTCAAAAGACAATTAATAATCTTGTTAACATATTGACAACCGAACTTATAATTATACATCGGACTTGGTTTCTAAATCGCTAAAGACACAACCCTTCTCAATCGCTGAGATTTTTTCTTAATTTTATCAAATAAAAACCAAGAAATAGCAATTAAAAAGGTAACCCGGCGAAACTTGAATAAAAATTACACATCAGGGATACAGAAACAACATGAAGAGCGAAGAAGGAACTACAAACGAAGAAGAATGAGGGGTAAATGAATTACTCAGATCAAGCGAAGGGACTCTGGTTCGCGAAAGCAATTGAGATTGGAGGAGATAATCGAATCTATGGGAGCGCTTTGAAAATTCGAGTCGGTGATGGCAAATCCCAATGCGAGAGAGAGAAAGAGGAGAGAAGCTTCTAGTTGTAATTATTGTAAGAGGAGCCAACAATTAATTTGTAAATTATAAATTTACCCTTATTTTCTCCTTAAGATTTTATGACCGTTGTGCGAATATTTTCTTAAAGAATTCAACTTAAATAATCAAATGCATGAAAAAATTCAGGTTTGGTTCGAGACTTTAGATTTCTATAATATTTTTTTAAGAAATCTTTTTTATGTGTCGTATTTATGTGAATTTGTAGTGTGATTGATTATAAAGATACATCAATTTTTTATAAATTAATAATGTTGGAACTTAAAAAATTTATTAATTTATATAATTATTAATTTATAGATAAATTAATATTTATTAAGTTATAAAAATATATTTATAGTCCATTATGTTTTAAATGTTTTAAGGAAAATGAGGTTATTCTAAGAAATATAAATGAAACTATTAATAAAAATAATGTATACAAACTTAAAATTATTAAAATAAAATTATTTATCACACCAAAATAGATTTTAATAAAGTATATTGAATATTCTTGTAAAATGATGTATGTGTATATGCTCAATATGTATAAAAAAATATGACTATACTTCAAAATGATGAAAATAAAACTGGAAATGATATTACAATGCATTTGAAAATATTTAGAAATATAAAATTAATCATCATGTCTAAATTTTTTTTTTTACAACATGTACAAAATTCTTTATAAATTTTGGATTTAAATATAACAATTAAATATCAATAAGATTTTTAATACAATAAAAATATTAAAGATGAAACATTAAAATTTTAATTTGAAGTAGAAATAAAATATTATAGTCATAAATTAGTATACTATCTTACCTATATATACATAAAATTATCTATTTATTAATTTATACTATTATTGAGACCATATTTTTAAATAGAATTTCCAAAAAAATATTATCTTATTATTTTATCAAAATTTCTTAATTTTTACATTAGCTCGACTTCTGACCGGAGAATTTATAAATTTATAGAGATTGTTATTTTATCGAATATTAATTTATAGATGTTCTACTACACTTTTAATAAAGAGATAATTTCTAAAATGATATCAATAAATACCATAATTGCTAAAGTAGTCTTCAGATTGGATAAAACAAAGTGAAAAGTCATATAAAAGTGAGTTTTCATTTATATTACAAATATATCATTTTAGAATTAAAAAAAAAAACATCTAAACATTTTCTAACCTAATTCATTTTCATTTATTAAAACCCTAAAAAAACTCTTTTGGTGGTGATTTTTCCGGTGATTCTCCGGTGAGTTCTCTATCCTCCGCCGAGTTCTCTCCTCCATCGAGTTCTCTCTTTCTCTTTCTTAGATATCACTAATAATTATAAGTCACGTCATTTATGTTCATAATTCAGTTGTGTCACTAAATTAAAATACAAGTGATTAACTCAATCATATCATAATTAAATAACTCAATCAAACCTCAAATATACCATAAAATTAAAACTATTAAAAATTTGTAATTAAACTTCGTTTATCAATATCAAGTGAATATAAATCAACTAAATTTGTATACTTTCTTGAATTTACAAGTTGAGATTCTAACTTGATCTTGAGATATATGTTATCTTACAAGTATATCAAACTTTACCTATAGATAAAATTTGAGACTCTAAATCATATAGAATAAACCATATATAGTAAAATCTCTATAATTAATAACGTTGGGACTCTAAAATTTTATTAATTTAAAGAGTTATTAATTTATATAAATAATATTTTAATCTATATTTTTTGACAAAATGATGTTATTAATCTACTAATTAAAAATAATCTAGATAAACTTAAAGTTATGAAAATAAAATTTTTATTACACAAAAAGAGATTTAATAACATTTATTAAATATCCATATAAAATGATGTATGTTCATTATTTTGAAATGTAAAAGAATCATAACTATATATTTTGGATATAAATATGTAAGAAAATGATGTATATCCATATAAATAAGTTTAAAATATACAAAATGATGTATATCCATATAAATTTTGGATTCAGATCTAAAAAACAAACATCACTAATTTTTTTTTATACAATATATAAAGTTAGAGATAGAATATTAACAAGATTTTAATATTATGTACCAATAAATATTAATAATTTATAGAGATTATTAATTTATCAGGTATTAATTTTTAGAGTTTTCTATACTTTAAACCCTAGACCCTAAATCCCAAAAATCAGTTTTGAAGTTCTTAAAAGTCAGTTGTAACTATCTCCTATAAGTCAGCCGTGAAGTTCCTATAAGTCAACCGTGAAGTTCCTATAAGTCAGTCGTCAAGTATAATGTATATCGCGATGTTTCGTATTTTAGTCGGAAAAATCAGCCCAACCTCCATAACTCAGCCGTATCATTTAGATAACTCAGTCATATGTATAATAACTCAGATGTATCATTTATGCGGGACGTTTACAATCTTAAGATCTATAATTCAGCCATGTATTCTCTTAAATCTCGAGACGTTTGCAATCTCGAGACATGTAATAATTAAAGTCATATTGTAAACAAAATCCATAACTTAGCTCTATCATAATTAAATAACTCAGTCAAACCTAAAACATACCCTAAAATCAAAAATGTAAATTACATAATTTATAATTTAGTCGTATCGTAATTAAATAATACAACCATAGTGTAAAAAAAATCCACAACATAGTTGTAATACAAAAATCTTAATTTTTAGAGGTTCCTATTTTTCTTAAGATTTCTTGGTGACGAACAAGAAGAGAAAAGCATGGTTGGTTAGCCACAATCGGTGTTGAATACATATCTGTTTTTTAAATCCAGTTACCGAAAACAATAATTACGGATCCATATTGAAAATACCTTGATAATTAAGCCATCAAGGACTTACACAATGTAAGTCCACCGTTACATGAATAGTATTTTAATAATTATTTTTTCATTAATAAATCAGCCGTAATTATGTTAACCAATATTAAGTCAACTGGATTGTCAATTAAATCAGCCATCAAATGTCTGGTATTTTAGTAATTAATCTTTCGCTAATAACTCAGTTGTAATTAGGTTTAGTTTATTGTTAATCCAGCCAAATTACGGCTGATTTACATAACTCAACCGTAACTACCTCCCTTAAGTAAATCAGCCAGAGAACGTAACTTAACCGCATCGTCACAATAACTCAGCCAAATTTTCAATAAATCAGTCCGATGTTGTATAAATCAGTCAGTTGTGCTCGAATAAATCACTCAGATTTTTGTAACTCAGCCGTAATTAATGGATGAGTTATGTTCATAAGGCACTCGTTTTCGAAAAAATCAATCAGATTTTTGTAACTCAGCTGAATTATATTCATAAATCAGCAGTTCTTTAATAAGTCAACTGATATTCGATGAGATCTTTTTCTGCTTCTTGTACTGAGTTACAAAATCTCTCCTGTCTGATTCTGAGATCTTCTCCTTTGTTTATCGAAAGATAGGTCCGCATTTCATCTAGAATTGCTTTAGTCATCCTTTGTCTTCCCGTACACGGATCCGCTCAGATGATCTGATTTTTCCTTTATTGAGCTTGTAAAACCTTTCCTTTCCTTTCAGCAGCTTCCACTTGACGTTTTCACCAATATAGGACATTTACTCTGTTCATGATTCAACCTTTGGCAAGTGAAGCATCATTTCTGAATCTTCTCATAATGAAAGTGGATATTGTTGACAAACCATCCGAAAAATTAACCAGTTTAAAGGGCCGAAGTGGTTTAGCCACAACGAAGATGACTTTGACTCTCACAAAATCCTGAGTTTGAGATTTTGTTGGATCAAACGCCACTTCCTTCACATGACTCACCAAATCACCAAGCGTCGTGATAGTCTCCAGAGTACTATAGTTCAGCGAGATCTTGCTAATTTGCACCCAAATCAGAATCTTTTGGAGATAGTAAACCGAAGGACGCTCTTCCCATCGTCGGATTACCATTGCACACTCGTCGAAAGTTTAGACGCCTTTCTCCACAATGCCTTTGAGGTCGTGTTCATTCTAAAATATGAACTGAAACTTCTCCAGAGATAACACGGCACCTCTCACTCTTCCTTCTTTCCCCCCCTTTCTGAGGCATGTTCAGAATTAGGCTGGACATCTTCTGACATTCAGGGTTGAGAGCTCGTCCAATGAGACTTAGAGAGTTCATAATGTTGGAGCTGAAACCTGGGATATTGGGAATTGAGAAAGGTTTGTCCTCCCCTTCTAGTGACAAAGCCATTAAAGCTCTATCCATTTCGCTTGATATTGAATGATACCGGTAGAAAACTGATTTTTAAAACACCAAGAGCACTAAGGGCACTCCCGCCTTCAATGCTTTCGAAGAAGTTTTGAAAATGGACACGTAAACCTTAAACTCGGCGGCGGATTAAAGGATAAAAATACTTAAAACAATACAATTAGATTAAAGGAAAGTTGAATACACCCCCCTAAGATTCTTAAAGGAAAGTTGTTTTCCTATCTAAAACCCAAAAGACAAATAGAAATGAAACATTCTATTTGAAAGGGAAGCTTCTAAGCACGCTTCAGGGTGTCTCTCGCAACAAATCGATTCTCTCTTTTTTAACGAAGAAAACTACCATTTAAAAAAAACTATAATCTATAGAAAACTTAATAACAGAAAAAAGTAATAAACAAAAACATAAAATAAAACTGGTTATATTCTCAAAATGTTTTCTAATTTGAAAACAAACCCATGTGTTCAAAATTTTTGTAAACTAGTCTTTTATTAAACTAAAAATTAAATAATAACATAGTTAACAATAATATATATTTTAAAAGTAGAATTAGAATATGTATCTTAAATGATATATTTTACCACTTTCTATAACTTATGTCATATTCTCGAAAATCAAGTAGATTGAATTTTTATCTATTTAATTTTCTTGTTAGATAATGTTATTACTAAAATTCTTAAAAATTAAATAAAATTTAATTTAATAAATTTAAATTAGTTACTTTATATATTAGAAAGATATATCATATATATGCCAGGAACATAAAATAAAATAAAAACTACAGAATTAATATTTAGAAACTCAGTCATAATACGAAAATTTTATAAAGATCAAATTCAATTAAGTAAAAAGAAAATTTTAGTGATATATGATAATTTTTTATGTCATCTTATTTCATTTTATATATTTTTATACTGATTATATTTAAAATAATGGTTTTTAAATTATTTGAATTTAGTAAAAATTGAAGAAAATATATTTATATTAGTTACAATAATATGTTTTTGATTTACTTATGGTATTTTGATAATTTTAGTTTTTAGAAAGTTAGTTTTCAAAATTTATTAAAGAGTGGTTAGTTTTCAAAATATTTTTTAAAAATTAGAATATTCAATCAAATTTTCTCAGCCGAAATCTAGAAGTTAAAAGCCAAGAAATATGTTTTAAATTTTGTTTCTTATTTTAAAAAAAAAATCGAGAGTGAAAAATCATTTGAAAGTTCTTTTAATATTCTAATTTTATTTTTATAATTTGAAAACTATCCTATGTTATTAAAAAAATTAAAGACTAACTTTCTTCTTAAGCACTAAAAAAACATTTATACTATTATTAATTTTGAGATATAACAAATTATTTAATTTTCGAATTAAATTTATCTTAAAATAGAATATTATATATAAATATTCAAAAATTTATATTTTACTATATTCAAAACTTTGAAAAAATATTATTTTTTCG
>KE155725.1:17606-32882 GCA_000411075.1 Sisymbrium irio | reverse complement strand
GTTGAAGACGATGAATAGTTACTCATTCTGAATTTCAAAATCAGTTTCCAATGAATCTTAATGTTAATTTAGAGGGTTTTATGTAGTCGGGGGAATAGGGTTGCTCAGTTGCTCTCTCGAAACCGACCGGTCTGATGGAAGTCTAATCTATAAATCAACCGGTCTGCTGTTACTGAATTTGAAAAAATTTAAAATCAAAAATTTCCATAAAATCACATATTGGCCATACGAAAGCCACAAAAGTTTCCATAAAATAACTAAAATCACATACGGAAACTAAAAACGTTTCCATAACATCACACTTTCATACAACCAGATAATATAAACAAAGATAATGTTATGTTCTTAGAAGATACATCACAAAACACAATAAACATTATGAGCCTACAAAGATAATGTTTATGTTCTTAAAATGAACCCTCCACCTTAATTAATGCCATATTGTATGGTTAACTAGAGGCCGGAAAATTAGCCAACCATACTACTAAAAATAAACACATACACTGTAAGTCGCAAACTAAAACAGAGGCTAAAACATGTTAACGCTTACTTGTAGAAGAGTTAGCAAACACATCCATGAAAGACTGAAACGTGGTTGCGACCGTCCTTACAGCCTCTCGCATGACATTACCAGACACCTTTTTCGGAACGCGAATCACATACTCGTCAAACTTCATCTCAGATGAGCTCTCGTCTTCATTTTCATCACTGGATGATAACTCTTCAATAACAACTTCCTTTTTAGACTTTGCAACACGCTTGTTCTGGGACTTGATAACTGGTTTTTTTGGGGACGTGATAACTGGCTTTTTCTTTTCCGGAATGTCAATAGCTTTACCCTTCCCACACGCTGCTAGTCGAGGTGCTCATCGTACTTGTGTTAGCACAGCCAGCAGTCTAGTTGGCTCCTTCTTAACTCTAGCTCGAGTGTACTGTTCTGGATACTCAACAATGTCTTCAAAATGATATTTAAAACTCTGAGACTCCAGTAGCTTTAAAATCAGGGATGTGTACTTGAGATGAAACTTACTATCCTTCTTCGCTCAAAGAGTGACGATTTCCTCAAAAATTACCCTTCCAAGATCCAATTTGAAGCCTTGAACTAGCTTATAGAGCAGCTTGACTCGATATGGACAAAAAGTGAAAGCATTTGTTGTTGGAAGCCAGTTTGAACACATAAGCATATAAAAATTGTAAAGATCCTTTGAAAAATGCCCAACAGTCAATGCACGATATGTTCGAGCCGAGCCTTCTGATAAAACCTGAGCTACATCATCCAAATCTAACCCATCATCATCAGTAACTCCTTCCTCACTAAGATTCTCCAATCGAAGCAATTCATTTATTCGTTCCGGACTCAGCTCATATAGTCTGCTTCACACGAAGAGCTTGATAAAATTACATGGAGTTTCCTCTTCAGGAAGCTGAGAATAAAATTCTTTAATCACATCTGGAATGAACTTGGAAAGACTTGTCACAGATTTTTTCAAGTTGTTTATTTCAATCATCTCCTTCAAACCCGACGATGTGTCACTCGAGTCCCAAAACTCACCATTCACTCTACTATCAAGGAGTGGTCTTTAAAGAACTTTGACCTTCTCTTAGCAGTCACAGGAGACATCGGAGCAATTGTTCCATCGGATTTAGTACCATCTGCGTCAGGAGCTTCAGACCTTGTCTTCTTCTCACTTACAAGGCGCAAATCTAGAGGCGGAGATGATCGCTTCAAAAACTCATCGGAATCATCTTGTTTTGAAGCCGGAGTTGACCCGGTGCGAACAGAAGAATCAGAATCTCGAACTGGTTCTCTGGAAATATGCATGGCACGCTTGAACACCATTTTTTCTGACCGGAAGTGTGAAAGATTTTTGGAAACAGTCAGAGATTTCTTTGTAATAATAGAAGAGTGAAAAATAAACGGTCGACGAAGATATTTTAACAATCACATAGGAATCGTTACCCCAAATATATAACTATATATTATTAAACACATAACGAATGAATACAATAGTCCAACTGGTCATTCCCTTCTCTTAAAAGCCCAAACATGCTCTTGATGGGTTTGATTCCTTCTGACGGTTAATTTTTTTTTTAAGTTTTACAATTGCTTAACAGACTGTAAAGTGTCACATAGCTTCACCAATCCAAAAATATAAGGTTCATATGACTAATGCTTTCATTCCTAGTCAAGATAGACCAAAAATACCATCGCTTTAACACATTGTCTGAACGAAGTGTCTGATAAAACCAAATGAAACAAAAAAAAAATACATAAAACAATATACAAAATTCTTATATTGATCTATCACATGTCGCCCTGTTATGTCCTGAATGTCCACACCGGCTGCACTTTGGAATCGTACGTCGTTTATCACTTTGTGAAGACCGTATCCTGTCTTCAACAGATTCAAATCTTCGTTCTCTTCTTCTTTCTGCAGCTCTGCGTGATTCAGGTGGTAGAACTTGAGCTAGTTTTACATGCTCTGGGACACGCCATACATCTTCCAGAACAGCAATGGGATTTATGCATTCTTCCTATGCCTCTCTCCGTATAGCAGTGGTGTACTTTTCATCACAGAGAAAGCGTGGATCCAATCTCACTGAATAACCCGCTTTAATGGCGTGTCTGTAAGGGATTTTCAATAACTCATACTTCCCACATGAGCAGGTTCTTCTGGCCAAATCGATAAGGCAGTCGTAGGAGTCACCCCTAACAAGAAAACTATATTCATTAACCGAATAAACCTTGAATTTTTTGCCCTTCTTAATTCTATCAATCTTCTTCTCCACTTCAATGGTTAATTGTTGAGTGTGCTTTCCACTTATCTTTTTACGCTCATAAAACAACCGGTTCAACATTTCCCTGATGCAATATATAGAGGAATAACTGGATACTCTCTAGGTGATCGCAAGGCAGAATTAATCGATTCAGCAGGATTGGTGGTTCTAATGTCATACATGTACCCGGGAAATCGACAACGAGCCCATTTTGTAACATCAGCATCGAGAAGATATTTTCCAGCTTCAGGACTAATATCACAAATTTGAGTGAACAACCTCTGAAATTTGGTGACCCTGTACGCTTTTGAAGCTCTCTCAACCAAGGAAGCCACACCCTTGCCCTTGAAATATGTGACAATATTGGTCAACAAATGGTGAATACAAATTTCATAGCTAGCTTGGGGGTAAATTTTCTCCAGCGTTTTACCAATTGAGACATGTATATCGGACACAAACGCCAAACCATGCTCATCAGCAATAACAAATTTTAGTTATCTCAAAAACCACTCCCACAACCTATCATTCTCTGAATCAACAATCTCAAATACAATTGGATACAAATTGGAGTTCCCATCCAAAGATGTAGCAACTAGTAGAACTCCTTTGTATTTCCTCTTCAAAAAAGTATCATCAACAACAATGATCCGTCGAATGGCTTTGTAGTAACCTCTAACAGATTGACCAAATGCAAGGAATAGATATTTGAATCTACCATCACAATTTGTTTCATAATAAGTATGTGTACCAGGATTTGCTTCTTTTATCATATGCAAGTATTTCAGTATTTTACCATAACTTTTCTCTGGTATACCTCTAACACCAGCAACAGCATACTCACGTGAATCCCACGCTAATGAATAAGATAACTCGCACTCATACTTTGTACGCATCATCTGTCTTATATCATTTGGTTTAGGCCCTTCCTTAGCACACTCATACTTATGCATAATCAGATCACCAATTGTTTTTGCTGAGGCTGTCTTGCTGAATTTTTTTTGGCTTAAAGGAGAACATGTATGGTCTAGCACATACTTGTTGACAACAAAATATGTAGATCCCTCTAAACAGACAGCTCATAAACCCCAATTGCATCTATTTTGTGAACATCGAATAATCCACTTCTCGGTATCAGATTTAATTACCCTGTAATCAAAGTTATGCTGCATTGCACAGATTTCCATAGTAGCTTTCAAAACGTTTTTACTTCTGAAATGTTGCTTCCTCTTTATTGCTTCCACCAAAGAAAATCGGACTGTTTTAGATTCACAGCCTTCGTCTTCTGACAATACAATATCAGTACCATCACCGGCATCAACCTCAATGTCAAAGATATTGCTTTGGAAGTACTCTTTCTTTCCAATGGCATTGACAAAGTTGAAGTGCCCTTTCTTTCCACCTTTTTCACCAGTTCTTTCTACATCTTCTACATGAATTGAATCAGCAAGTGGCTCTTCATTTAAATTGAATTTAAACAAGTCTTTACCTATCACACACAACTGAATCGATGGATGACTCGTTGCATAGCGAACTAAATTTCTTACTTGACCATCGGTTGCAATTATTACAGGGGGAGATTCTTTGCTGTTGATCAACTCGCTAGGTAAGTAGCTAAACCCGAGCTCAACATTGTAATTTTCAACTTCAAACTCCTCTGAAACCATCATCTGTAGTTCTTCAAAAATATCGTTAGGTTCCAAAGTAAGCAACCTACCTCCATTTTTCTCATCAACGTCAAACTTCCATCCATTAGTGGACGATTTTCAAAAATCCCAAATTGCATAGATCATGATACCAAGAAGAGGGAAAAAACCAAAGGAAAAAAGGATGAGAAGAACGTATCGAAGAACAGAGAATAAAACGGTTACGGGACAGTTTATATTCCTACATAAAAGAAAATATTTTTGAAAGATATGAGAATATTTAGTTGCCATATTTCCTAGATTTTAGGATAGTCTCGCATAATATATATTCTACAATCCGCAGACAAAAATAATATAGTGGAATATGTATTCTAAAAAGTGTGGATAAATGTACTTAATGTAGAATATATATTCTAGAACAATGTAGAATATAGAGTAAACACTAAAATGTGTAATCTACTGAAACAGTGAAAAAGCAGAATATAGAGTAATGAATATAAATTATAATTTAGAGTAAACATATATGCTAACTATAATAAATTTTATACATTTGATTAGATATGATCATGTAGAGATTAATTACCATGAAAAATATATTAATTAGATATTCATCCAAACAATTTAGAACAATTTGTTGCACTACTCTAACTAATTAAAAAAAGAAAATAATAATGATAAATATAATTAAATAATATAATAAATAAATTGATAACTATATACAAAAATCACATAAAAATATTTTTGGTAAATATATACTAAAATATTTGATTTAATTGCATATATGTAAGTATGATGCAAACCATAAATAAGTTTTGGAAGTTTTTCCAATATAAGCCTTTGGCCAGATCTCTCTAAGTTATATACATAAACTTCTTTACTTCCTTAGTTGCAAACTGAGTATTATATTCTTGAAGGTATATATCGTTACTTCCTCAGTTGCAGATTCATCATCTCTGGAAACTTTTGTTCCATAGGTAACGATAAAATTCGCTTTACCAGTTTCTTCAACCAGGGTTGCAGGTCTCGAAATTGTATTGACAATGACTCTTTTTGGTTTTATATCATAGAAGTATCTCTTTTGCCTAAAAATAATGTGTTGTTCCACTATCTGGTATAAGAATTTGTCAAATCCTTTTCCTGGGTATTTTCCAATTTATATTTTGATCCATTTCTGTAATCAACATAAAAATCAATAAAGGAAAAATGAACTTTATTCGTAGAAAACACAGAGTAATTATAAATTAGAGTTTTATAAAAAAAAAAAATTATTTGTTTTAAAACTGAAAAATATAACAATTATATATGGTATTATCAGATATTATTCAGAAGTCTCATTATAAATATCTCAATAGTTCTCTTCAGGAGTGGTCTCAGTCGAACTTAATTGCAAAGTCTAAAAACTCGAGGTGCGATATATCCACAAAATGTTTTGTGAGGTTCACCTCCTTTGCTTACCTTTCAAGGACTCTTGGTACATCATACAAAGGTGTGGAGAAGTATGGCATGTACAAGACTAATGTTCTTTGGATCCGCATCTGTAACATGCAGTCTCACGCTTCTGAGTGATATCCTCTTGGGTTTCTTTCCCTTTACACTTTTGTTCAGACCGGATCCATTAGGTAGATCATGTCCCCTTTGTGTTGTAATGTCTTCCACGTCTGTGATTAAATCGGCGGCCGCGATCCCAATTGATTTGGTATTTATTTTCTGGAATGTCCACAGTTGTAGCATTCACTTCAGGGAATGCTTTGGTTCTCTTGTGGATTGAGAGTTGTGGTTTTTAATGAGAAGTTTATTATTCTTCTCCATTATCATTAACGCTACAATTAACTCTAAAAATATTTTGTACACACATTCTTGTATTGTTCTTGCAACATATAAATATTTTTGTGAAAAGTGAGATATGTTATATTAATCATTTCTGCTTCTTTGACCAGCTTACTGCAATATTTCAATTACACCACCATTATTAACATACCGGAATATAGGTCTCAATATTTTTAAAATCTTGGAACCTCAGTTTGTCCATTCATTGAGAGCATGTGGAAGAGTTATCTCACTTTAATTATCAAACCATTTTTTAAGAGTTTTCCATAATTTGTTGGGATCTTTTACATTCGCATAATTATATGTTAAATTGTGGGATCTTTTACATTTGTATAATCATGTGTTAAATTCTCATACATGTGTCTCTTTAGAAAAATTATAGATTTAGCCTTTTTGTGAGAAGGCAATGCATTTTTTCTTTTTATATTGTCGAATATTTTCTTCCACTTTAGATGGAATTCTACGTTCGTGATCCATGTTATGTAGTTTAAACCAATTAATTTCAGAGTCATAAACTGGAGTTTCTTAATATTAGTCATTTAATTTCTATAAAAAATCATAGAAATTTTTATTAGCATGATTATTTTTTTAAAAAAATGAACTGTTTGTTTAATGATAAAAATGATTACAAAAAATACATAAAAAGTAATGCAATGGTTATGGTAAATTCTTCAGGAGTAAATTCTCTAATGAAGAAACCGTAAATAAAAGCAAAAAATTACAATCGCACATAAAAATAACAACAAGTGAATTAGCTTTCAAAATAAAATAAATGTTATTTGAGGAATTTTTGAGAGAAGGTGAAATCGTCGAGTGAAATGAATGAGTGAAAGATACTATATTTGTATATTGAAAAAAAAATGTTTATAACCGTTTGAGAAGTTGAAAATTTTATTTGGGGCCGTTGGTGAAAATAGGATTAAAAATAATTAGGATTAATCAAAAATAATTTTAATAAGAAATCCGACGTAAAATTGATAAGGTAACATGAACTTCCATTTATAATAATTAAGAATATAAACATGTGTATAATCATTGCATTATGATAATATGATCATCCATATTAGAATATAAAATAAATTATGTGATGGTTCAACCGATTATTATGATATTAATAATAAATATATAATTATGGTGCATTTAAAAAATATAAAATAGTGTGAGTATATTAGTAATAAGGCGACAAGCCACCTGGTAAATTAGTAATAA
This sequence comes from Sisymbrium irio, assembly GCA_000411075.1. Classification (NCBI taxonomy): domain Eukaryota; kingdom Viridiplantae; phylum Streptophyta; class Magnoliopsida; order Brassicales; family Brassicaceae; genus Sisymbrium; species Sisymbrium irio. The sequence continues at coordinate 25,425 of KE155725.1, read as the reverse complement.
GACGATAAACCACCTACTGTAATATTAAAAAATAATTGCATGTTAAACATTCACTTTAAAAGCTTTTTACACTGGTTCTTAATCACTAAACTGTATTAAAAAGACATTTTGATATAATTTTTTAAATATTTTTTAATTGTTGAAAAAATATTAAACAAACACTATAAAATAATAAATTATTGTAGCCAGATATTTCACTCATTATAATTGAGTAAATACTAAATATATGTATCTAGCTGTATAGTAAAATGATTGTGTTAATAATATGTTATAATAATAATAATAATAAAAATAATTTATCGTAATACTAATATAAATAGAAAATAATATCCATAGTCACATAATTAAAAAAAGAGAGATTTTTTCATTTATTTTTATATATAAAATACATAAGTAATTTTACGATCGATTATATAAAAATAAAAAACAAAGCTAAATTATATAAAAGTAAAAAACAAAGCTACTATACACTTGTGATGACGGTGAATTGCATGTATAATCTATTGTGTGAAAAACTTGTATTTGTCTTCCTACTTTATTTGACTTTAGTAACATTCGAAATAAAATGTTGGTATTTGAAAACTTGTATTTGTCTTCCTACTTTATTTGTTGGATTATATATATATATATATGTATACTTAAATATAAAATGTTGGTATTTTTGTTGGATTTTAAAGATAAATATATAAATAAAATTTGGTATAGCAGATGAATGAATGAATCTGTGTCAGTCGTCAAAGGAAGGTAAACAAGTGGAACAACACAGCTGGTTTTAGCTTCCTCGTTTCCTCCGTCAGAGAGTCCTTTCTTTCTTCCTTCCTTCCTTCATTCTTCCTCCATCAATCAAAGCCCTTTTCTCGAATTCGCAACAATGCCAAGCGTAAAGCTCAAACATTCTTCACCTGAAACCATTTCCTCCTCCGCCGACTCCGTCCGCCTCCTTTCCCGCGAAACCCTCCGTATCAGCGCCTCACTCGCCTCTCCTCCCGATGATCTCCCTCCTCCTTCTCCAAACCCACTTCCTGATTCCCACTTCCTTCATTCATCTCTCAGATTGATCTGCTGCGAGGAAATCGATGGCCGTCGATGGAAATACGTCGCTGAGAGCGATGCTTCTGGTAAATTCAAGAAAAACTCCGTTCGTGCTATTAGCTTGGAGTATCCTCAGACACCTTTTGATGTATGCCAGGTTCCATGGGTTATTACCTTTCTTTGAATTTATTACCGAAGCCACAAGAAAGTGTCTGAATTCATAAATTTTTAAGGAAAAGTATGGAACTTTGTGATTTTGAAGGAAGTGAGTTCGTTTCTTAGATCCTACGTTGTACCTGAAGGGTTTCCTGGAAGTGTTAATGAGTCTTATGTTCCTTACATGACATTTAGAGCTTTGAAGGTATGAATGTTTCTTCATCTTATGTTCCTTACAATATGTTCAGTGTATTGATCATTTTTTTTTTTTACTTTTATGTTTGTAGCATTTCTTTGGTGGAGCCATGGGTGTGTTTACGACACAAACCCTTTTGAATTCAGTTGGAGCTTCAAGGAACAGTTCTGCTTCTGCTGCTGTTGCTATCAACTGGATTCTCAAGGTTAACTTTTTATATCTAAAGTGTTGGTAGAAGTAATCCTCTCTTGATATGGCTTACTTACTCAATTGTGTAGAAATCTTGTAGGATGGTGCTGGACGTGTTGGTAAAATGCTTTTTGCCCGGCAGGGAAAGAAGTTTGATTATGATTTGAAACAGGTACTTGTTCGGTAACTTAAGATAATGCGCTGGTTTTACTGAGAATCTTTCTAACTCGCTTTTGATTATAGTTACGGTTTGCTGGTGATCTTTTAATGGAGCTTGGTGCTGGTGTAGAGTTAGCAACTGCTGCTGTTCCTCACCTTTTTCTTCCTCTGGCTTGTGCTGCTAATGTTGTCAAGGTATTGTCACCGGGTGTATTACTCAGATTCTCTGCCTGCTTCAAAATTATCCATTTTTGCCTTGCTTTTAACTGGTAACGTTTTATTAATCATATTTTTGATTTGTTTTATTACAGAATGTTGCAGCAGTAACATCAACGTCTACTCGTACGCCAATCTATAAAGCCTTTGCTAAAGGAGAGAACATAGGAGATGTCACTGCTAAGGGAGAGTGTGTTGGTAATATTGCAGATTTGGTATGACCCTGTTTAGCACTAGTTTTTATTATTTCTTGGATATTTTTTTGGTGTTATCCGTCAAGAAGAATAAAATCATGACATATTTATAGAGGCTGACATTGCTACTTGTCGGGAGTGGGTCTCACTGTATATTCTCTTTGATGCTACTAAGTGCTTACTGTATCGTGTATTTTTAGTTATGAAAAATTGTTTCATCTGTAATAACTATTTTATATGTGCAGATGGGAACTGGTTTTAGTATACTGATATCTAAAAGAAATCCTTCGTTGGTCACAACCTTTGGTCTTTTATCATGTGGTTATCTCTTGAGCTCATACCAAGAGGTAAAATCCCGCTCCGTTTCGAGCAAATTTTTTTTTTCTTTGTTCTTTTTCTGAAAACGTTGCCGGTTCCCTTTCAGGTTAGATCTGTGGTATTGCATACACTAAACCGTGCGAGATTTACAGTAGCAGTGGAGTCCTTTCTCAAGACGGGTAAGCGATAATGCTTTTTTAGCATGCAAATGAGTTGTGGTCACCTTCAAACTTTAGAGATTGAACTTTTTCATCTATCTGCAGGGCGGGTTCCCTCACTACAGGAAGGTAATATCCAAGAAAAGATATTTACTTTTCCATGGGTGGAGGATCGACCGGTGATGCTTGGTATGTATTATTATTATATAGCACTCCATACAAGCTAATATCTTTTATTTTATTTTTTTGTTAACCTTTCATACATTATTTGGCAGGGGCCAGATTTAGGGATGCGTTCCAAGACCCCAGCACATATGTGGCAGTCAAGCCTTTATTCGACGTATGCTTCTTTTATTTATTTTTTATCTTCCTTAAGCCAAATATATTTAAGCTTTGACATTTTAATCTCTAGTATAATTGACTCTATTCTCTTTATTTATGGCAGAAAGAAAGATACATGGTGACTTACAGCCCTACCAAGGGTAAAGTCTATGCATTGCTCAAGAATCAGGCTAACTCAGATGACATTCTCAAAGCGGCATTTCATGTGAGATGATATTCCAATTCTTATGTATCTCTATTCTGTAGAGATGAAGTAATTAAAGCCTACATGATGGTATCACAGGCACATGTGCTCCTTCATTTCATGAATCAATCAAAAGATGGTACCTCAAAGTCAGTGGTGCAACCAGATCATGCTTATGTTCCAATGGAATATGAGCTGGAGTCTCGAATCGCAGAATCGTGTGAAATGGTTTCTACCTCATATGGAATCTTCAAGAGCAGGGCTGCAGAACAGGTAACTTGATAAAAATCTGTTGTATAGTTTAAGTCTATTTCAGTAAGCATTGTATTGAAGGAGCTTTATTCTTTTTCATTCTTGGTCCTTTTGTTAGGGTTGGAGAATGTCAGAATCTCTGCTTAATCCTGGCCGGGCTAGGTTATGTCATATAAATGAGGAGGAGTAAACAACGCCTAGTGAAGCTGGCCTTTGTTATACCTGGATCGACAATAGTTTCACGGCACACTCTAAATTTTGTTGTCTTTTAAGAAACAAATTTTGGTTGGTACACGTTTGATTAACCATGCTGTAAAAATATAGAATGATAAGTAGCATTTGTAATTTGTGGGTTTTCACTGTTGTAATTTTACAGATGAATCTTCTCCGTGTCCTACTTCTCATAGTAATCATATCATACTTAATGCACATTCATCATAAACATTGAAATAGGCTTAGGCGTTCCGGTTCGGTCGAGTCTTTTGGGTTCAGACATGTAGCCATGTAGGTGCCATTACGGTTTTATATATTTTTGGATGGGATTCCATTAGGGATACATCTGTTTTGGTTTAGTTCTTGTAAATTTATATTTTATATAGCATAGTAAAATAAAAAAATCATAATAAAAAGAGTCGATAATATTATCTAATTTCTTTTATTGAATCTTATTTTTAATTTCAAAGTTTTTTTTTCAAATTTTTTTCTCAATCTTTTTTATTTAAAAAAAAATCTTTTCCAATTTTATTTTTTTCAAATTTCTTTTGAATTTTTTTTTTTTGTAAGGTGTTTAACATTTTCAATAAGGTCTATTATTCATGAAGTATTTCATAAATACCAAAAAAAAAAGTTTGAATTTTTAGTTAGGATTTACAATAAATGAGATATACAATTTAGATTGAATACTGTAGTAACGTCATCAGTAAGTTCTTTTTTTACCAAAAGAAAAATCAGTAAGTTCTTAAATAATTTTAGTAAAGTCTCTAACATTTTCAATAATGTTTATAACATTTTCAGTAAGTTTTATAATATCTTCAGAAAGTCTTTCCTAAATTCATATTTTAGTACTCCCCCCGTTTTAAAAGATTGATTTTTACATTATATTTAATAATTTGTTTCTTTAATTTTTGTGTCAAAACTTTTTATCCAATTAGAAAGAGAAAAATAGTGTTGGGAAAACAAAAAGTATGTATAGATAAAAAGTAAAAAGTTAGTAACGTAAAATTATGATTGTGTCTTAATTTATGTGCAAAACCTAGAAAATCAATCTATAAAAAACGGTGAGAATAATATTTATGTAAGTTTTCTAACATTTTCAGTAAGGTCTACAAGATATTCATGAAATATTTGATAAATACCAAGAAAAAATGAGATCCCAAGAAAAAATACGTATGGAAAAAAAAAATATTTTGAAACTTTTTTTTTGAAAAAAATAAATTTTTGAAAAATAAATTCCTGACAAAAAAGAAATTGGAAAATATTTTTTTAGAGAAAATAATTTTGAAAAAAGAAATTTGTTCGAATTTTTTAGTTATTCTTATTTTATTAAAAATAAAAATATTTTTTAATTTATTTATTGAATATGTGGGAATGTAGTAAACTTGTCTTTAATTTTATTTAATGAAATATTTTAATCATGTTTTCTTCGTAAAACATTTTTGTCATAAACACTCAAAACAGTTTATTTTATCATTATTTCTATATATACCATAATAAAAACAGTTTATTAAAACTAAATCTTAAAAATAAATTTACCTTGAAAAAATATATGTTTACGTAATAAAGATTTTCAATAATGGAAATTTTAATTAAACAATTGTATAAACATATTATTATGTTTTATTAAATAATATAATTCAGAATCGACTATTCAAAACAAAAAAATTCTTAATTCAATAAAAACCAAATAATGATATATACGAATTGAAAACTGAACAAAGTAAAATTCTATAATCCTTGAAAAAATGGCAAATACCGAGGAATTTTCTTTTATTTAAGACCCTTCTGTGACGTCTCTTCTCATCACAAAACAATTTATGGGGAATTGTTCTTTTTGACTATTTTTTGGGCCAAATTTCTAACGTATACTCCAACGGATGACAATACTAATAACTAAAGGTAATGAAATTACATTCGAATCCTTACGAATAAACAATAAACGGAAAACAAAAATGACAGATGTAACATTCAGAAGTCTACGATCCTAAGTTTACATGTAGACGATTAATAAAGATTACAAGTAAACTTACAACAAAATCTACTCTATAATAATATATTAATTATTAATTATAAAATTTAGAAAAAATAATTGTGAAAAAAACTTTTGTAAAATAGAATCAAATAGATTATCCTCATCCATATAAAAATAAATTTGATAGAAATTAGTTAATTTCTATTAACAAATGTTGATTAGAAAAGAAAGAATTGATTTTAACATTTTGAAGTCTACGAAGATACTTTTACGGGTAGACGAATATTGAAGTCTAACAAGTAAACAGACGGAGAAGTCTACACCTGCATATTATCATAAAATTGGGAAAAAATTATTTTCATACCAAAATAAAAATATAGATTTAAATATAAGGTTTACATCCATATAAAATTTAATTTCACTAAAAAAGGTAAATTTAATATAACGTAGATTGATTTGGCACGAAGGAAATGATTTTAGGGGTTTTGGGTAGACGAAAATAGAAGTCTACGTGTTAGATTTAAGGTTACAGCCGGTAATGTAAAAATGGTAAAATATTTACCTTACCAAAATTTTAAACGAACCATTAACCTAATTGATATTTTAACCTAAGCAATATTTTAACTTAACCATGATGTTTAACAACCGTACCAATTCCCAAATTTTAACCTACCCGGATAAATTGTTTCTTATATAATGTGAGTAAATTGATGAAAACCCTAATTCTTATCACTATTTTTCTCTCTCTCTCGCTTTCTCTCTCTCTTTTCACTATTACAATTTGTGTTCTCCACCGTATATTTTCAACATCTCGACCACATTTGGTAAGCATCCGATGTGCCATCATTCTTGTGATTAACGTTTATGTTATATATCATTGTTTCTTATATTTTTTATATTGTGTTACAGATTGTCTTCCGCATTCGAAGCTTTTATATACATAAACGTTTTCCAATCTGTCTTCATGCGATTATATTTTATTTGTTAATTATTATAAATTTACTCACAGATTATCGTTTTGTTAACACATAGGTATGGGCCGATACAGCTAACCATCTAGTAGTTATGTGTCTATGTGGAGTGCCGGTGGAGAGAAAGTGAACTCACTACGCGGTTGGGTGCAATTTGGAATACCTGAGAAGTTTCTGCGGTGCTGTGGCCGTGAAAAAATCATCAACCTCAACCGAGTATCCCGGTAGACTGTTCTTTAGTTGTAAGAAAGATAATGTAAATCACACGTTTGGAATGGTTGAATATAGTTTTCATTATAAACATGTTTTAATGTGGTTTTACGTGTGTATAAGATCATTTTATCAAGTGGTGGGACGAGCCTGTGACTGAGGAATTCCAAGCTATTAGATCTACCCTTGCAGATCAGAGAAGTTCAATAATTGCGATTGAGGGAGGATATAGCGGCGTTGAAAGCTCAGGTGAAAGAGATACTTCAGCCGAAGCATCCTGGATACGGAGAGGAGGTAAAGGTGGTTGTTGTTTCCGGTGTAGTCCTCATAGGTCTTATAATATACCTTTGCTTGGCTCTTGGGAATCTGAATTGACATATTTATTAACCGTGAATTACTTGATAATATGGGACTCAATTATTATCGTATATGGCTTTTTTTGGTTGTATAATTATTTATCGGGCATCAGTAGACTTCGTTCGCAGACTTAAAACGAAGTCTACGAATTTGGAGTTAACGTAAGTTTGTATATCTTGGATCAAGAAAATATGAGTCACCTAACAGACAGTTAGTAAACTTTGGTTGCAGACATAAAAAGAGGTATACTAATAATGAATTAACTTAATTACTGTATATGTTGGATTTATTTATCGAATAGTTACCAAGCAGCCATTAAAATATTTAGATAGGTGTAACTGATCGGAGTGACCTAACCGATTAAAATAATTAAGTTGGTGTATTTGATCGATGATTGAATTAACAGACATGAACAGACGTTTGACCTTCAGTATAACAGATACCTAAAAAAGTAGGGTAGACTCGGCTATAATTAAATAGCAGTGACATGACCGATGGTAAGTGTTAATCATAGACTTAAAATAACGTCTGCCTATGAAGTCTGCCAAGTAAGTCTGTGTGGAAATATCAGTATGGAAGTAACAAGTATTATTAGAATATTAAAGTGTCCTGATAACGTAACAGTTAGAAGTCTACGTATGATGAAGTCTCCGGATGAAGAATATGTTGAAATAAATTGGTTAATATTTATGAAGAA
>KE155723.1:144900-159556 GCA_000411075.1 Sisymbrium irio | reverse complement strand
TGACAAAAAAAAAAAAAAAACAAGTAGTAGTAGTTACATAACAAAAGTTCTGATATGTTCAAAAAACTCGAATCCATTTTTTCTGGTTGAAGTTCTGCTATTCCTTTGATGCGAGCAATCCCATCTGCTGTGTCAGAATCTCAAGATTCCTAGACCGCTCTGGAGAAAGCTGTCCAAAATCAAACTCATCTGGTCTCTCCATTTCCTCTTCTATCAGCTCTAGCATACGACTCTTATCTAATTCCATGGCTCCATCCTCCTCTTCCAAAGCCGCGTCATCATTTCCTTTCTTCACATTCTTCTCCTGCATCTTCTTCGTCTTCTTCTTTGAAGGGCTCAACAACAAAAGCTTTTCCCATGCCCCATCATCATACAGATCAGGTATAATCAACGGTACATGATTCTCATCCAAGCAGAATTTCAACATATCTGCGTTTCTCAAAAAATCATTTATCTCGTTCGAGCTTGACTTCGTTGTTCCATCCACTGGTGGCTGGTATGTTACTAAAGGAAGACCACTTGGGTTTGCTTCTCCTTCATCAGTAACATCTTCCAAAATCGTTGCTCCTTCCGCCTTTCTCCAGCTGTTTTCCTTTGGCTGAAGCAACTGAACTAAGAGACTTGGATTCTGCATAACCATGACCAAAAACGAAAGCATCTCTTGTTGACTCTCTTCCATTCCTTGAACTCTGTCTTTCAAGTGTAACATTTTAGTGTCAGTCACCTCCTGGTACTGCCTAACTTTGACCAACTCCTGCGCCAATGCGTTCTTATCACCTTTCAAGATATCAACTTCTTTCCAAAGATCACTCCTCTCAGCCTTTTCCTGAGAAGCATCATCATTTACACTTTCCCGTTTGTTGTAAACGCTTTTGTTCTGATGCTCACTACTCTGAACATTCTTCCTCCGTATAACATTCTTTAGCAACTCCTTTCGACCTTTAACAAACCCGTCATTCGCAAACTCCCAACGATCTGCATCAACTTTTCTAAAACCCTGAAACGGAAAAACACAAACGTTACTCTCGCTACACACCAAACACCCAAGAATGAATCAAGCACATGTACACAGAGATCATATGGACTCTTGATCAACTGACAAACTCAGGTAAAAGACTCTTCAAGACGTGAGTATTGAGTAATCATATGAGCTGAAGGAAAACATCTTTCTTGATGCTTTATATCATCATCTAACAAAGAGATTCACATCAAGCAATCAAATATCTCTAAAAGCCATACACTTTATATAAGCAGAGCCCAAGACTCCAGATTTCAAGAAACAACACAAGAACACCAAAAGGGCAATTCAAGAACACATCATAAAACGTATACAATCATTGGTTCTGATGAGAGAGAGAGACGAACGTAGATATTGAGCTGACGGATAAAGCTAGAGAGATTGCTGTGCTTAAAGTATTTAGGCAAGAGCTGAGAAGAGAAGACGGCCGTGTCCAAGATAAGGAAGCTGTTATCTCCATTACTACTCCAAGAGATTATAGAATCAGTCGAAGAATCATCAACCATCTCGTAGCATTTCCTCAAGAACGGGGCCACTGAAGAAGACGAAGACGACGGAGAAGACTCGACAGCGTCCGATGATTTCACCATACCTCGAGACTGGAGAAATCTACCAACTTCCGATGAAAGTTTGAATTTTTGAATTGTGAAATCTGAAACCTTTTAGTCGTGTTTTGGTGCGAGAAAGAAGAAAGGAAGAGAGTTTTGGGAATTTGTTGGGTACAGTGGGAAAAGGCGATGAAACTTGTTGGGAGGGCAAAGGATCGTCGTCTCCTCTTCTTCCCTCACAATCTAAAGGAAATTTCAACGAAGAGACGACGATTTTGTCGCCAAGTTTTAGACTTCTAGATTTTTTTTCTCTTTTGGCCCACCAAAGCTCTCTGTAACCGTCCTTTATTTTATGAGATTATATTTACATTTTTTTTTTTTTTGTCAACAGATTATATTCACATAATCCAAGTTGTGAAAAATAAAGGGTCCAATAACTGATCAATTTTTAGTTGAATTCAAAAAAAAATGTTATCAATAGGTTTAGAGGTCAAACCTAATGAAAACCAAAAGCTAAAATATTCGGTTCAGTCGGTTCAGTCGGTTCAGTTCAACTATGTTAAGAAATACGGTTCAGCCGTATTCCCAACTCTTTATACAGAAACCTCCAATCAAAATCTCCATATGTATACGATTATCGACTGGCAGTACTAATACTCTCATAAATCTCATTAGCACTAATCGGCTTTTAGGGAGAAAAAACGTTAATGAGAATATATTCGTTTTGCTAAGAGAGTGTGTTTCATTAGCGTTAATCGGCTATTAGGGAGAAAAAACGAACTTGCGCTTAATATTCGGAAATTTTGTAAGCAGACTTTCAGTTTTTTAATGATAAATCTCATGACATATCAAAATATATGAAACCACAAAGTTGAAAAGATGAAGGACAATTGGTGACAAAAAAAACGTTATACATATGAGATCAATAACTTTGGAAATATAGACATTTCTCTTGTTGTATTGTCAAAATGATTATAGAAATGTGTAGATTCGATGGTGAAAATAGTTAATTGGGTGCAGAACAAACGAAATAATTGGAGGGAATACATTTGGTTAACTATATTTTTCATTTTTGTGTGTGTAGAAATCTCCAAAATGTATTAAAGAGTTTTCCTATGATCTTCAGAAATTGTCTTGCCGGGAATAACTGAAGATTTGATAAACATATGTGGTATATGAATATAACCATTTCATTGAAAAAGAATTAAAATAATTATGTTTATTCTCTTCCGTTTTTTGTATGGGAAGATAAAAAAATCATTTTAAAGGTTTTTCATTTTGTTCCACTTCTCAAACATAGATGAAGGAATGGGATAATGAGATTCACTATTCCACTAATAATTATTCATTCATCATCCCATTTTTTTCATTCTAGAAATAATTATTCATTTTAAGCATAACAACTTTTTTCTTTAAATAACAAGTTACAGCCTAAGAATGTATCTCCCAAAATAAAGCTGGCATTAAAAAAAAATATATCTGAAGCTAAACGTTCCAAATAAGTAAACACACGAACTAGCATATAACCAAAGACTATTCAAAACCGAAACCAACGAAACACCAATACTGATACTTTGCCCGAAGAAGAAAATTCATCGCCCACTTTATTTATTGACAAAAGGAAAGACGAGATGACTTCCATTATTGTGATACATGTCAAATTACTCAAATCCTATAGACTTTGCTAGCAACAAGAAATCAAACCCGATCAAACCAACTAAGGAAGCTTTTCCTCTTACTACTTCCAAACCTTAGAGCACGCGCTTGCATTAAAGGTTTAATACACAAATCCCCAAAAAATATATTAATACAATACTGAAATTTTTGTGAACTTATCTCTTAAAAGTTCAGTGGGATGAATCTGGTTCAACATTGTAACACGGACTCCATACCACATGTCGGTCCGCGATTGATCTAATTTTTTTTTTTAAATAAATCAAATGAAAAGAAAAGAAAAATAATAAAAAATCTTTTTATGAACCTCTCCTAAAATTTACTGATGCAAATGCCTTTAGCCGCAGTCTACGGTTAACCAAACAATTGAAAATTTGGGACTGAGAGAGGACGAAGAACTCGTGAAGCTTCACAAAGGTTGACAAGTCGACAACAACATTGTTATATAAATTTATTTTTGAAAAAAAAGAATCACGCGTCATGCCGATTTATATGATTAGTCTATAAAATTACATTGCAAGTTGGTCATCCAGTAGTACTGCCCCCGCAACATCTTTCAACACTTCTAAACTGAAAACAAATAAAAGTAAATATATTCGCATCGAATACGCTCTAAATAATTGAATTTCGAAACTAGCCATGGTTGAAAAGTCGTAGATAAGATCCAAAGATATTGGTCATTTAGTTCTGCTCTTAGACTCTTTTACCCTTAGCTGCTCAATTAGTTTGACTAGAAGAAGCCAACTCAAAGTGCAGCATCCTCGTTTATAAGCAAAGATAACACTCCCGACAATCACGAGACTAAGAAATGGCGAATGAAATACCTTCCAAAGGGATCCTCAAGAGCGAAGCTCTGAAAAAGGTTTGTTTTTTTTTTTATAAATTTCTTTTAGAAATATTTATGATCGAAATATAAGTTATGTTGATCTGAAACGTTTGATTTGAATTAGCTAGAAAAAAAAAAGATCCTTCATCTTCATCTTCATCTTTGATATACTTTGGTTGTATTCAATCTTCACAGTACATCTTGGAAACGTCAGCGTATCCAAGAGAGCACGAGCTGCTCAAGGAACTTCGTAAAGCTACAGTCCAGAAATATGGCAACTTGTAAGCCTTCTTAATCATTTGGATCCTATAACCAATAAATTAACAGATATTCTCTTTAAATAGTTTCAGAACTGGAATATACAAAATTTTAGTTAGTTTATTTTAAATAAAAACAAGTCACCTAACTACGTAGTTGTATTTTTATTAAATTTTGTTGTTTAAAACGCAGAAGCGAGATGGAGGTTCCAGTTGATGAGGGTCATTTTCTGTCGATGCTATTAAAGATCATGAACGCGAAAAACACTCTCGAGCTCGGTGTTTTCACCGGTTACTCTCTTCTTACCACGGCCCTTGCTCTGCCTGAAGATGGCCGCGTAACGTTTCTTTCTTCTTGCTATAATCATATTGTCGAGATCATACTTTTGCATGTGCAACTAGAACAATAAAAATGACCTGAAAATAAGAAATAAATAAAAAAATACAAAATAAAATAAAAATCTTATGCAAATTTTTAATTTGCATATAAACTGGGACCTATAACTTTTTGAGAAAACTATTTTGACAGATCAACTATATATATATATATATACATTTGATTGACCAACGATCCCGAATAAGGTTAAAATAACATTTTGGAAATATGCAGATTACTGCAATAGATATTGACAAAGAAGCTTACGAAGTGGGACTTGAGTTTATCAAGAAGGCAGGTGTTGATCACAAGATCAGTTTCATCCATTCCGATGGTATTAAGGCCTTAGACCAATTGGTGAACGATGTACGTGAAAAAGGATGTGTTGCTATTATTTACTAATTAAGCTTAACTTACTTTTTTTGGCTAATGATCGATCATACATATTCCACATTTGACAAAATCAGAATCAGGAGTTTGATTTCGCATTTGCGGATGCTGACAAGTCAAACTACGTCAACTTCCATGAGAGGCTTCTGAAATTGGTGAAGGTTGGAGGAATCATTGCGTTTGACAACACCTTGTGGTTTGGTTTTGTGGCTGAGGACGAAGAGGGAGTTCCTGAGCATATGAGGGAATATAGGGAGGCTCTTATAGAATTCAACAAGAAATTGGCTTTGGACACTCGAGTCGAAGTCTCTCAGATTTCTATTGGAGATGGTGTCACGCTCTGCAGACGCCTTATATGATCAAATTAAGGACTACCTAAGAATTAAAACCAAAGTTTGGGAGTGTGGAATAAAACTGTTAGATGCTTCGATAATCACTTTCGGTCGGGTTTTTTTTTGTTGCTACTAACTTTGCATGTAATGGTGTGTTGACTAGTGATCACTCTACATCTTCTTCCCACACTCCCCTATTGTACAGTAATGAAATTTCATGAGTCTGATTTTGAATCATTTCTTATGCATTCAAGTGACGCTAGGCTGTAGGAACTTAACTTTAAAACATATTGTACATTGTGTTAGTATGTTTCCGGGTAATTTTCCAATAAATTCCTAACGGAGTAATCGGTTTATACGAGTGATGATCACTGTGAACACTATATAACAGCGTATTCCTATGTAAAAATTAGAGTTTGTTTAAATGAGAAATGTTTGTTTAATATTGTTTAAAAAACACCAAATCGGCATAATGGATATTGTGAAAAAATCCTGAAAATATTAAGGATCTTAAAACAATTGAATAAATGAATAAACCTAAATTAAATCATATATTTGCGTCAAGTTGAAACAAATTCTATACGAATTTAGTCAAGATTTGAATACGGGTCAGGTATATAGATTTTGGTCTAATAACATATCTTTTTGCGTTCGATTTTGTTTTTGGTATATGATTAATACTAAATTTAATAAATAAAAAAAATTAAGGTGTTATAAGATAACAGTTCTTTTTAATTCAAGTTCTCTTTATTGCCAATTTAATTATTAATTGCAAATAAAATTACATAATTATTAGACTTGTATAGATTATTTCTCTGTTTCTGTTATCTACAACAAAAATCTCTTATAATTCTTTTTCTACTTTTTCTCATTTTTTCTTTCAAGTTTCCTAAGAATAACAACACATGAACAGATTTGACTGTTTCTGTTCTTCAGTATTAAAAAAATAGAAATATATGTAGTTGTATATTGAGATTCTAAAATACCACCCAATAGACATATTACAGAACATTTACAGAATTAAAAGAAAAAAATGTATTGAGTAATCTATTTTCTCTTTTCTAATTCTTTTATCGTTTATAAATTTATTGATTTAGTTTATAGAAATGCTTTATAATTATCAAATTTGCTCTATTGCATGAACTTACTACAAGGCTTTAGCATAGTTAAATCATGTGTAGTTTGATGCACCATATATACTTAATACTATACTTATATTGTAGCTATCTCGAGTAGTTCATTAACCAAATTTTCTAATGGATTTAAAACGTGAAGCTATTTGGATGAGACTGATAAAATCATTTCAAGCATGATGAAAATTGATTTTTAGCCTGAATCTACTGGAATTTTTTTCCTCAATGGAAACCACTAGGCTATCACCACAGGATATATAGAGTTTTTATGGGATTAATTATATGCTTTTAAAGATCATAAACGCTAAGAACATTCTAAAGGTCGGTGTTTTCACCGTTTCTCTCTTCTTACCACACAAAGCCCTTGCGTTGCATGAAAATGTCGTGTAATGCTTCTTGCTATAAATCATATTGTTGAATCTGTTTTTAGGTGCAGGGAAAATGAAATAAAGTTGTAAATTGAAGGATATAATTATTGGAAAAAAATGAAAATCTTTCACCCATACCAATTACATTTTAAATATAAAAAAATTGCATGTATGGTCAAATAATTTGAGGCGGTCTTGTTAGAGTCATAAAAGTTTTTGTTATAATCAAAAAGTGGATACTCTTTATTATGCAGATTGCTGCAATAGTCAAATATGTGTGTTTCTTGTCCAAAAAAAAAAAAAAAAAGTCAAATATGTGTGTTTCAAATTTCTGTGTTACAATGAAAAAACGGATATATTGTGTTATAATGAAAAAACAGATATATTTTTTTCAGCTTTATGAGGGAACATGTAATATGTGTTTTTCAAGTTTCTTTTTATGAAACACATGCATATGCACACTAGCGTTTTTCAACTCCACATTTTCTGCCCAAAATGACATATCCACCCAAATGATATGACACAATTAAGTTTTTTTTTTCAGTTAGTGCAGCTGAATTTTTAGCTACTATTTAAAGCCAGGAGATACACATGCGCTATAACTCAAAAGGGATACTCAAGAGAGAGCGAGAGAGACAGAATAGGGAGAGATGGATCATGCATTACCTCATAAAGGGATTCTCAAGAGCGAGGCTCTCAGACAGGTTCTAACTTACTAGAAAGGATCCGTGTTAAATAAATATATATGGGCTCGATTACAGGACTGCAATACTGCCTGTGTTATATTTTGTATTTCGTGATGGTGACAGTATATCATGGAAACGACAGCGTATCCAAGAGAGCCCGAATTGCTCAAGGAACTTCGATATGCTACAATCGAGAGATATGGCAATTTGTAAGTCTTTTATAGTCCACTTAGAAATAGCCTATCCGTTTCTTAAAATGATGTTTTGGTTGAATTCACTAAGCTTAAGAAATTTGCAAAAATGAATGAATTACTCATATACTTATTAACTAACGTTATAAAAAAAGAAGATAACAAGAAATGTATGAAATATTCAGAATTCTTCTGAAGTAGCTTCTAAATATAACGGGCAGAATATGATTTATAATTTTATAAACGCAGAAGCGAGATGGGAGTTCCGATTGATGAGGGTTTATTTCTATCGATGCTTGTAAAGCTGATGAACGCCAAAAGAACTCTAGAGATTGGTGTTTTTACCGGCTACTCACTTTTCACCACGGCTCTTGCTTTACCTGAAGATGGCCATGTACTGATTATTCTTCTTCTTCTTGTCAACTATACCCAATATATATAATAATAACAATGGATCTTGTTATCGATCATGTCGCGGTTCATTAATATAATAATATTAAAAGGGAACTTTTTGGATGCAGATTACTGCGATAGACATGGACAAAGCAGGTTTCAACATGGGACTAGAGTTTATGAAGAAAGCAGGTGTTGATCACAAGATCAATTTCATCACATCAGATGCTCTTGAGGCCCTAGACCAATTATTGAAAGGGGTACGTAGACATTGGTTCTTACTCGTGTGTTTCATTTTGTAAGATGTTTTAACGACTTTATATCGTATTACTTGATTTTTTTTAAGTTCAGTTTTCTATGCCGCATTGAAGTTTATTTCATTTAATTAAGTTTGTATTGGTGTAATTAGTAGATTTGTTCTAAGCTAATAATCACTTTTTGGTTAAGGAGAAACAAGAGTTTGATTTTGCATTTGTGGATGCTGACAAGAGGAACTACAGTAACTTCCTCGAGAGGCTGCTTAAGTTAGTGAGGGTTGGAGGAATCATTGCGTTTGACAATACCTTGTGGTTCGGTAGTGTGGCTGAGAAAGAAGATGAAGTTCCAAACTATCTGAGGCTATATAGAGATGCTATAATGAAGTTCAATAAGGAACTAGCTACGGATTCTCGAGTCGAGATCTCTCAAGTCTCCATTGGAGATGGTATCACACTCTGCAGACGCCTTGTCTGATGAAAATAAAACCTACTATAAAATCAAAGACCAAAGTTTGTAATAACAAACAACTTTTAATGCTTCAATAAAAGGCTTCCTCCTCTGTTGTTGTAATGTGTCTGTTTAACTCATCTTATTGCACGATAATAAAACTGTTTCTTATTCGCAAAGAAGGTTCCAATTTGAGTTCGTTACGTTACGTGCGTATATTGTATTTTCATTACGTGTGGTAAATTTCAAGTATTGTTTAGACTATGAGGGTTTATTTGACAATTACAGAAATAATTCATGACTATACTGAGAAATGTTTAAAATTCGAGGGTTTATTTGATAATTGTAGATAAACATTGACAATTCCAAATCAGAAAGTTGCACTTTTTTTTTTTAATGTCGAAAGAAAACCTGGCGATGGCGGCGAATCTGATTCGATTTGATTTGCATTGAAGAAGCTAAGGCTCTCCTCTTTACTCATTCTACAGATCTCTTCTTCTCTCACTTCAAGATCCCCACAGACTTTAACCCGTTGCCAAGTAAGACGATTGTCCGAATTCGGACACACTGATTTGGTTATGTTTCGCTGTTTCTTATACTGACATTCAGATTTCTGGAGATGGGTTCGTGTCTTTTTTGCATTTCCGGTGATGGGTTATTTGAAAGTTTTCTTCTTTTGCTCTGTGTAGGTGGATCGTTGAATTTGGGGGGTTAAAGATTGTATCTTTGGGGGATAATGGCTAAGAAGGAGAGACCAAGACCAGAAAAGTTGTCTGTTTACCTTTATATACCTAATATTGTTGGTGGGTCTTTCGTTATCTCTCCTCAGCTTCTTTTTTATCTTCTTTATTTTTAGCGTGAGAGTGATTGTTGTGATGATTATTGAATTGCTACAGGGTATGTGAGAGTTCTCTTGAACTGTGTTGCCTTTGCTGTCTGTTTCTCCAACAAACCACTTTTCTCGGTTCTTTATTTCTTCAGGTGAGACTTCTTGATCTTTTTCAATTTCATGCAACTTATCATGTTTTGGGTAATGGCTATAATAGTTCTTTTGGTCAATGTGGATGTACAGCTTTTGTTGTGATGCTGTGGATGGCTGGTGTGCTCGTAGATTCAACCAAGGTTTAAGAACTTCTTCTCTTCTTGTTGTATACCGTATCGTCTCATGTTTTAGGAATCAACTTTTTTTGCATAAGATCCTACTACTTATTAATATTAGGACTGGATTGTTGCTAGTTTTTAGCTTCAATGTAATAGACTCAATTTTCATTACAATGGCCAATATGATTCTGTAAGTCAAGACATGCCATCACTATAACATGTAGGAAGAACTTGACTCACTTCTCGTTCTGTCTTCCTCAGTTTCAACATTTGGTGCTGTTCTCGACATGGTGACAGATAGGTGAAACTTCTTCTACATATATGCGGTGATCAACCATTCAACAGACTTATATGTTTATTAATTTCTGACCGTTTTTTGGGTGGTGCTTTATTTTAGAGTTAGCACGGCCTGTCTACTCGTGATTCTCTCTCAAGTCTACCGGTGAGGATATTTCTCTGTATCTCTTTCCTTCGCATCTCTGGAGTTGGAGTAGACTGATTTCTTCGACCTTAACTAAATGCATTTTTCTTCCATCATTAAATAGGCCTAGCTTGGTCTTCCTTTCGTTGCTGGCTTTAGATATTGCTAGTCATTGGCTGCAGATGTACAGGTAAGCTGTTTCTCTCTTTCGTGTTGCACTGTGAAATCTTCTTTATACTTTTCAATTCTCCAGTTCTTAACCGGGAACTTTGAATACTCTACTCGCAGTACGTTTTTAGCAGGGAAGAGCAGCCATAAGGATGTGAAAGATAGCACAAGTTGGCTTTTCAGACTCTACTATGGAAACCGGATATTTATGTGTTATTGCTGTGTTTCTTGCGAGGTGATTGAAATTTATCTCTAAACCGACTCTTCTATGTTAATCCAATAAGATGAATGATGTTTTCTTAGATGCAAAATCTTTTAAAAAATGTGCAGGTTCTGTATATCATCCTTCTTCTCATTGCAAAGAACCAAACCGAAAATCTCCTGAATGTTAGCTCCTGCTCCTTTTGTGTTTAGTTTAGCTCTTTCTTTTCTACTCAACTACTAAGCATGGCTCCTTTTGTCGCAGGTCGTAGTTTCCACTTTAACTCAGATCTCACCACTCTCTTTTCTATTGGCTTTGACATTGTTCGGTTGGTCGATGAAGCAGACCGTCAATATCATTCAGGTATAAGCTAACTTTTCTCTTTGCCAACTTTTCCACTATAGCCTACATTAAAACCTTTTTCTGGTTTCTTACTGGATTCGGGGATTTTTCCAGATGAAAACAGCTGCAGATGTCTGTGTACTGTATGATATAGAGAAGCAGCAGAAGAAGCCTTGATCTTACTTATTCTGAACCTACAACTCTTTTTTTGTTGTCTTTACTGTGCTGTGTAGAAACATAATCCTATGTTTTTAAACGAAATGAAAGAATATTGATTTGCCTCTTGACATAATTCTCGTCTGTAAATATAATCTGATTACACGTTTAATCGACGTTTAATACTTTGATTAAAAAGCTTTTGTTGCAGCAGTGAGTCGGATAATGGACACGTCAGCATTATCTCGTTTTCTGAAACGTAAGGTCCAAACTCAGATAATACACACGAAGCAAGTTCTTGTCACACTCATCAACCATTGTTAGCCACTGAAATTCTCAGCTTATGAACCACACCAAAAACAAAACAAAAACGTAGATAATATAATCGTACAAAACCGACCGTTGGATCTTCCGTTTCGATTTCAAACCACAAAAATTCTACTGACTGAGCTTAAAAGACTGAATCTTTTGTCAAAACTAAGACCCTCTCTTGTTTCCAAATTCTCTACACAGAAACACCTTTTCTCCTCATTTCTCTGCCATGGCGAGACCGGTGGCGATTGAAGTGCACAATCCTAATGGCAAGTACAGAGTTGTCAGCACCAAACCGATGCCTGGCACTCGCTGGATCAACCTCTTGATCGACCAAGGTTGTCGGGTCGAGGTAAGTTCTTTCTCTTTCTCTAAGCATCAAGAACATTACTACTTTTGATTAGTTCAAAGTAAACAAATTTGTCTTTTTGAATAGATATGCCATTTGAAGAAGACGATCTTGTCCGTAGAAGACATCATTGATCTGATCGGAAACAAGTGTGATGGAGTCATCGGTCAGGTAATGAAATGAAAGAGAGAAAGACAAGTGTCTGTTTATTTATATCTACGTACCAAAGTAAAACCGGTTTAAGTTTTTGGTTATAGTTGACGGAAGATTGGGGAGAGACTCTGTTTTCAGCTCTGAGCAAAGCTGGAGGGAAAGCTTTCAGTAACATGGCCGTTGGTTACAACAACGTCGATGTTGAAGCCGCTAATAAGTATGGAATCGCCGTTGGAAACACTCCGGTAATAATACTAGATTGTTTCTTTTTTGTTTGGTTTCTTAAGTGTTTTAGTTAAAGGCAAGTGTTTATGTTCTATATCGTTTTCGTTTGAGTTGGATAGGGAGTGTTGACTGAGACTACGGCAGAACTAGCTGCTTCACTTTCACTTGCTGCCGCAAGAAGGATTGTTGAAGCTGACGGTTTCATGAGAGGTGGCTTGTACGAGGGATGGCTTCCTCATCTGTAAGATATATCAAGAACTTTCTCAATCTGCTTTGTAGCTTCTGTAGTATTGGAAAAGGCTTATACGTTGTTTGGTTCTGGTAGGTTTGTTGGTAACTTACTTAAAGGACAGACTGTGGGAGTTATTGGAGCTGGACGTATCGGATCTGCTTATGCTAGAATGATGGTGAGCCTCTATTGCATGACACTTGTTAATTTGATCAACATTATATACACAAAAACTTCCTTTTTTTTGACATCTTGATTCAAAAACAGGTGGAAGGGTTCAAGATGAATTTGATCTACTTTGATCTTTACCAATCCACTCGTCTTGAGAAATTCGTGACAGGTACTTCCAGTTTCTATACATATATAGTGTCTATTTTCTTGAAGTTTATATATTTGAGGTCATGGTCGTTTGCAGCTTATGGACAATTCTTGAAAGCAAATGGGGAACAACCTGTGACATGGAAACGAGCTTCGTCTATGGAGGAGGTGTTGCGAGAGGCTGATCTGGTATTTAAACTTCATTTAGTAACGGTTGTAGTGTATCTCTTAGCTAGGAGCTGAACCGGTTTGTGTGTCTAAAAATAACAGATAAGTCTTCACCCAGTGTTGGACAAAACCACTTACCATCTTGTCAACAAGGAGAGGCTTGCCATGATGAAGAAGGTGAGTTTGGTTTCTATTTCGCTTGATGCCTCTTATTTATTGATCTTGTTTTAACTGAAATTAGTCTTTCAGGAAGCAATCCTTGTGAACTGTAGTAGAGGTCCTGTGATCGACGAGGCAGCACTTGTCAATCATCTAAGAGACAACCCAATGTTTCGAGTTGGTCTTGATGTGTTTGAGGTACGGTCATATTGCGTCATGATCAAAACCCAAAACATAAAAAGTTTTTATTAATCTTTTTTTACAAGTGTTTGTTAAATCATTTTATTTCAGGAAGAGCCTTTCATGAAACCAGGGCTTGCTGATATGAAGAATGCCATTGTTGTTCCTCACATTGCTTCTGCTTCCAAGGTTAGCAACTGAAACATTTATTGTGTCTAAAATCTCAATTCTTAATAAACAGAACTGACTTGATTTCTTGTAATGATGATGACAGTGGACTCGTGAAGGAATGGCTACGCTTGCAGCTCTCAACGTCGTCGTATGCATTCCCTTTCCTAAAACCTCTTTGTATTTTTAAAAGGTTCAAATGACTAAATTTTGATCATTTTCTTCTGAAAATGTTTTCACAGGGAAGGATAAAAGGGTACCCGATTTGGAGTGACCCGAACAGGGTCGACCCTTTCTTGAACGAAAACGCTTCACCCCCCAATGCCAGCCCAAGCATCGTCAACTCAAAAGCTTTAGGTAATGCACTCAGACTAAAGCTTTGATTGTTTCACACGCCAATTTCTGTTTTTAAGAAAACATTTCAAATGCAGTTTACTTAAAAAATGTACTCACAACGTAACCAATCCACTTATACAAAAGCTTCTCAGTACCTATTAATCACTCTAATATACATTCTTTGGGGGTTTTCAGGATTACCTGTTTCGAAGCTATAAGGGGAGATTCGGAAGAATGCTTATTAGTGGACATCAAATGTTGTGAAGATATGTTTATGTATGTATGCGACCACCATGTTGGATCATGAATCACTCTATTAAGTGTTGTTTGGTGTAATATTGCTGATGAGACTTTCACCTACCTTGCTCTTCATGTCTATTTTGGATTATTTCCTACACGCATCAACCGGCTTCTATATTGCACTTGCTCCGAGTTCTAGTTCTGTACATCTAATATCGCCATTTAATTTCATCTACAGATAATGAAGACTTTCAATATTTCAAACTATCAAAAAGCTGATCATGTTAAGAGAAATTATTAATTGGTTCTCATATGTTACTTATACCTTATAGGTATATTGGAACTCTTGATAAACTAGTTTTAGACCTTACCGATAGGTTTCCGGGCGAAGACGTTTGTCGGAATGACCGGATGATCGTAAACACTATAAAGAAGTGTAATCACATGTCAAAATCGGAGTAGTTGTGAATGAGAAATGAAGTATAACATTTTTTAAATGTTTCACATTATAATATAAAGTGAAAAAGAGATA
>KE155723.1:88308-105192 GCA_000411075.1 Sisymbrium irio | reverse complement strand
TAATATTTTATTACTATTCACGTTTTTTTATTAAAAAAATAAATGATATGAATTTTTTTTAATAGTGTGGTATATCTAGAAAAGGAAACATATATTTATAGTTAAATCTTAAAAGATACTAAAAGATTTTCTGAATAAATTATGTAATAATTGAATTGACCCTTCTACCACTAATGAAATTTTAAAATATTTAATAATTTAGTGGCATTTCATGTAATATACTACATAATTAAAAATTAATTTTTAAATAATGCTTCTGTTTTAATAGTATAGATTTAGAAATATTAACAAGATATATATGCATTTTTTATATGTAAACCTAAACTTTGATTTGAATGTGAACCACTGTAAATATGTCTATCATCTAGTTTTTTTTTGTTTAAATGTCTGGTTTGGATTTTTTTAAACAAATATGCTTGCTTATTACTACTAGTACTACTACTAACTTAAATATGATCTATTACTTGTTGCATATCTTATAGAGGTCGATATGGAACTCCAAACTTAAAAGTTTTTAAGAACTTAAAAAAAAAGATTGATCTAATTGATATGGAACTTTGTAAAGCAATAGATATTCAAACATGTTTTTGAGTTTTTGACCAATTTTGGATGTTATATATATTGAGATTAGTAGAGATTAATGGGCTATGGGCCTTAATCAATATAAAGTGTATGAGTTAATAATGTCCCACATCGGAAGTGGGAAGGGACCTTGAATAATATATAAGGGATTTGGACCAATCCACTTATTGCCAATTGGTTTTGGGTTAGAAGTTCAGGAAACTTAACATGGTATCAGAGCGGGCCACACACTCTCGTAATCCATATAGAGTGTGTGAGTTAATAATGTCTCACATCGAAAGTGGGAAGGGACCTTGAATAATATATAAGAGACTTGGACCAATCCACTCATTGCCAATTGGTTTTGGGTTAGAAGTTCAGAAAACTTAATAAGATACTGCCTAAACACTATAAGACATTTCTAAAAAGTTATAAAAAAGAGACATTTCTTTGAGGTCATAACCTTTGAAGAAAAAGTGAAGTTCAATCATCTGACCAACCAAGCAGATTATGCAGATCAAACTGAATATGCGTAAATTAAGCGGATCATGTAGAATAGAGTAGATTAGTTGTTCAGAATAAGCTTGCGATTTCGATTTCGGATTATTTGGAAAAGTTTATTCAGATAGTCGGTTAGTTCTATCCGGTTTGAATTATTTTTATCCAACATAACCGAATAAATGCACCGTTTGGATTTATGAGAGAGAACCTTCTCTTTCCTCTAGAGTCTTTATCATCTCTACACTTGTTGAGACTTTAACCGCCGATAAATTTCTCCGATTCCGAATCACTCCCAACACGCACATAACAAGCTAAACTCAGAAACCCAAAAGACCAAAACTTTCACGTAGCAGAGACCCAAAGCCGAAAATCCTAAACAACCAATCGACCCGGGTTCGGTTCTTTGAGAGTCCGATTTGGATTCATACTCGAAAACGGAGGAAACAATGTCAGAGGGAAAGAGGGAGCACCCGAGGCTGATTCTGCACAATTTCCTCTCGCCAGAAGAGTGCAAGGAACTCGAGTTCATACACAAGAGTTGCAGTACTGTTGGGTACAGACCAAATGTCTTCTCCACAACTCTCTCTCACCTCATCGCCACCAACTCTCCTCACCTCATCATCCCTTTCGTCTCCATTCGAGGTCAAACCCTTCACTTCCCTTTACATTTACAGTGACATAGTGAGTGAAAGCTTCAGTCTTTTGTGATGATATGATTGCGTTTATGAGTAAACAGAAAGGTTGAAAGAGAGAATGGAGGAAACATTTGGGTGTGAGTATGAGCTGTTTATTGAATTCACAGGTTTGATTAGGTACGTAACTAGTTTTGTCTCTTCCCCTTAGTTAACAGAAAGATAGAAGAGGTGAAGAGTGATTCTTTTTTTTTTTCATTTGTTTTTTGGTTTTGAAGCAGCTGGTGTAAAGGAGCTAGCATTGGGTGGCACAGTGATGACAACAGGCAATATCTGAAACAAAGAGATTTCTCGGTTTGTGTTCACTCGGATTTTTTCAGTCTATGATCGTTTTCGAATTCGGTATGAGGTTTATGGGAATGACGTTGGTTTTTAGTTGGTTTGAAGGCAGTTTGTTACTTGAATAGCTACGGTAAAGAATTCAAAGGGGGGCTTTTTCGTTTTCAGAGTGGGGAACCTGCAATCTTTGCTCCTTCAGCTGGAGTAAGTATGTTCTTTTTCAGTTGGCTCAATGGTTGTTACTCAGCTTCTTCAAGATTTTTTTAGTTGAATGATGAGTTTGGTGTCTTGAATAGGATGTTATCATGTACACAGCTGATGACCGGAATGTTCATTCTGTTGATGAGGTTTGCCTCGTTAATCTAGCCTCCTTCTTTGTTTGTTTTTATGTCTTCAATGTAGACGTAAGTAACTAATGGGTGCTCACAGGTAACAGATGGAGAAAGATTGACTCTTGCAATGTGGTTTAGTCGGGATTCATCTCATGACGAGGATTCTAAGCTTGTTTCGCGTCTTTCCCAATGCAAACCAAATGAATATTTCCTTCCTTTGCCGGCATCCGTTAACATGTACTGGTTCTGTCCTCTTCAAGACACTAATCAAAGCGTAGGTTTTGATATCTGCGTTGCGAGGTTGCATCTTCTTGGTTTCGATGTACATAGCTTACAAGATAAAGATTGTTCTCTAGATGCCTCTGAACAACTCATGTGGCCAGTACAAATAGCTAAAGGAGGAGAGCTGCTCAACCGGAAATTTACCAACATTCTTCATGCTCTTCAGGTACTTTCTCTTAATCATATGTTAAGCCGGTCTTTAATTGCGTTCCTTCAAGCCATTGAGTGATGAGTTGCGTTTCTTTCGTCATATATAATTCAAATGCTTTCTATTTTCTTTCCCATTTGTTGGATTACAGGTTATTCAGTTCTACCATTGGAAAGCTTCTGAACTCAAGATTTCGAAGGTCGAAAATGACACGGCAGAAGAGGTGGAAGCTATGTCGCAACCTCAGTTGGAAACTATCAATGCCCTGAAATCAGTTTTCCTGCCAGATGAGGGCCTCGTAACCACAGTTTTTGGATACTCATGCTCCGTTGGAGATCGGAAGAACTCACTTGACTTGAGGGTTATATCACCCGCAATTACCTCTTGGAAAGAGTATACTCATAAGCTACTCAAGGAGCTATTATCATCCTTGACTCAATGGAAAACGTATCAGACAATACACAAAGTCGAATCTGATTAGAAATTAATCTTGAGTTGCTCTTTGTTTGATCTATTGGATCTCTCTCGGTTTTCTCGAGTTCTAATGCTCTTCTGTTTCATTTCCTCCCTTTTTTATTGTAACTTACATGTAAACATATTATATTTTCCCCTCAATTTTTTTACAAGAGTTATTGTATGATACAAATACATAAAAGAATACACCAAGAACCTCAGTGTGAATGTTTGGGTATAGTTAGATAGATAAGATTAAACGTTGGGGCCTAGAAGTGAGAGGAGAAAAGTTCTGTAATGACCAGTTGTATCAGAATGAACAGCATTGTACAAAGTCTTCTTGTATCTCTTGCGGTACTCGGAAATGATGTAGTGCATATCAACCTCTGCTCTTGTCACGACCATTCTTATCAGCGCCGTGTCATCTGTTCCTAACCCTTTCATTGATTTCCTCAGCGCCTGCAGTTTCAGTTGTCATGTTTTAAGTTCTAAATTCTTTTAAAAAACTTATGGCGTGTGGTTTAAGAAACATGAGATTAAGTTTACCTTTGCGAAATAGAAAGAAGAGTTTTCAGCACATTGTAAAATTGTTAAAAGAACGTGCTCAAAGTTCCCGCGTGTCTCATCCCTTATAGCCTATCAAGATCAAAGAAGATGAAAGAAAGTTGAGCCAAGTTTCGGAGAATCAGATTTCTGATGGGTATGAATGATCGATGAAGGGTTTCTTGACTAAGAAGTTTCTGGTTCTTGATTATTACTTTTCCAAGTTCTTTGCCGTACATTGAACGGTAAGCAGCTCTAAGAGCGACCAAATGACTCCTACTTCGGTCTGTGAAAATCTGAATCAACGTCTGGTCATCGGATTTATGCTTCCTGGCAACCGCCTTCCTGAGAACCCTAGCGTCATTCTCTACGATTTTGCTATCGATCTCTGGTCCTTCATAACGCGTAGTATTCAAATACGCGAGCAAAACCTGTTATATACATATACATGTCAATGTCTAATAATATTATCTCAATCAAAAGAATCGATCAGAGAGAGAGAGACATACTCTTTTGTGATTGCCAGAAGCTTCAGATTCAACATCTTGTTCGAGTCTGATACCGTAAGTGTTGAAGTAAACCTGTTTGATCTGACGAAGCTGAGAGCCAGAACGTGTACATATGATCTCAGCGACCGCTTTGTGATCAGTCACGGCTCCTCTCAATGCGTGTTTCAGTATTGAAGCGTCTCGCTCCACTGCTTCAGGCATCCACAGAAGAACGGCTTTCTGAAATCCAAAAAAATACGTTTTCAGTATTCTGTGAGTACAATCATGTTTCTAGATGGATAACGTTTCTCGTAAGGCTTTGATTAACCTTGAGATGACCGTGAAGCTCGGATTGGAGACGTCTTCGAAGGTCGTCTGAGAATTTGGTTTCGTATTCTTGTTCGATGAGAGCTCGTTGCGTTGCATTGCGGTGTGCTAAGATGTTGATGATCACCGAAGAGTCGCAACCTCTTCCTGAAAATTTGCTCAAGATTATTCAAACTAATGTGACAAAAAAACTTGTTATAACCATGTTAAATACCTTTGAAGGCCTTAAAGAGCTGGTCAGCATCGACACGAGGAGAAGGTACCGTCATTGGTAATTTCATTGTTGCCATTGTTTCTTCTTCTTCTTCTTAATTTCTTGCGTTCTGTTTTGTTTTTTTTTGTTTTTTCTTGATCTGGTTTTTGTATTTTTTGGTTGGTGGTATTTTTTTTGGCTTGAAATTTGCCAAGGAAGTGGACATTGGACCTTGGTTTCAGGAGACAGGAGTTGAAACCTCTCGTTCAGCTAAATGTGACCATGGATGCTTTGATGCAAATTTTAACACAACTTTTTCTTCGGTACTTATGTTTCACATTCAAATATGATGTGAAATCCGTAATTAATAAATTGGTGAATCTATGCCATTTGAAAAAAAAAGTAAAAAAATCGGATATATATATTGTGTTATACAGCATCTCTTGTATATATAGGTGTTGCATACAATTTTTAGTTTTTACCATACTTGTTTTTGCTATCGAATTAATAATGTGTTAAATTCAAAAAAAGAAAAAAATTAATAATATGTTTCTTCCGCAATTAATGTTAAATATTTTAGTTTTAATTCTGTTTACAAATTTAAGACAATTTACATATATATAAAAACAATTTCAGATATTTTTTTAACCATAACACAATTTAAGATTTGGATCTTTATTTACAAAAATAACAAAAAGTACAAATGAAAAAAATACCCAAAAATTAGAGATTGTGGAAAAATAAACCGGTTCCAGTTGGTTATGTGGTTTTCTGAGAATGTAAATCTAAGTCAATAGCAATTAAAAAATATCAATTAACTCTTTAGAAGTTTACATTTTGTTATTAATAATCAATAAAAATGCAAAAAAAACTTTTTAAAAAACTTATTTTGAATCATTTTTTAAAAAACATTTATTAATTTGAAATAGAGGGAATATAAAACTATATATATTTTGATATGAGTAGAAAGTTATTTGAATAGTTTTCCAACAAATACATAAGTAAAAATCTTCAAATAAGAATAAAAACATTTTTAAAAACGATAATTATATACTTTTAGATAAATTTGGGAAATTATAATGTTTGATATAAATTTAATCTGCAAATATTAATAAAATATAATATATATGTAGACACATAATTTATAGATACAAACTATGAGTTACTAACAAAAAAATATTGACTGCAGAAAAATGTTAGAAATTTATTTTAAAAACTAGAAGAAAATAAAAAAACATAATTTATGTAATGTAAGAATACATATATATACATACATAATTTATAAATGAAAATTATAAATTTAGAATATAATGTTATTAAATATAAAAAAATACAGATTATAAATTTTTTTACTTAAAATTAATCATAATAATTCTTAATGACAAATATAATAAACAAAAAATTATATATAAAAATAATTGATTTATTGATTATATGCAAATTTTGTAATAAAATATGTTATAATAATTTAATATAAATTGTTAACATTAAATAAATATTATTGATTATATATATTTTAACATTTTTAAAGTATGTTAAAAAATGAAAATCTAGTTAGAAAAATAAAGAATGGACAAAAGTGGATACGTGTCTATTTGTGGGACAGACTTTTCTCCCGTTATATAAAAGATTTTTAATCTCTTTAAATCGTGAACTTGCGTTTTAGGGTTTTCAAGTTTTAAAATCCTTCAATTTTGTTTTCCTTTTATATTGAGAGTTTATGTTTTCGTTTCTTGATTTCTTCTGAAACCGACTCGATCGGCTGGGTTTCTCGCTCGTCGTCTTTATCTTTGATGTACCTATCTGCGATTTTGTTTAAGGGTTTCCTAATTGTTGCAGTAATCTTGATTAGGGTTTCTCGCTCGTCGTCTTGATCTATGATGTACTTATCTGCGATTTTGTTTAAGGGTTTCCAGTTTTCCTAATCGTTGTGGTAATCTTGGTTAGGGTTTCTACTTCCGCGTCAAACTGTTGGAAATGTCTGGTCTTTTTACCAAACCCTGTCGATTTTCTATCTCGAGGGTCATTAGTCACACCTGTATGATTTGTCAAGTGATTGTCAAAGATTTTAGGTTACCTTTGTTCTTCATTGATGGTTCGGTTCTGTTTTAGTGAATTTGCTAAACAATTCAAAGCAATCAAGTTCTGATCTTTATGGGTCTTGCATGTTCAATATTGCTTTCCTCTTCATCGCTTCTTTATATTAATTACTTTCCTTTATAGTTTGATTGATCACTTGTTCCTTGAAGTTTGATACGGATTTGATACATTCATAGCCTTGTGTTTTAATCTTAGATTTTGAGGAATCTTAAATAGTTTCGCTCAGCTTTATGTTCTGTTCTGAATGTCGGTTTGTTCTGTGTGTGTTGAATTTTGCAATCTTTATTCCGTAGGCAACCTCTCAAATTCTTTTCTTTTTTGTATAGTATCTCACAAGTCCTGTAGTTAGTTAAGTGTCCGAACATTGTAAAGTTTATACTTTATGTTTCTAAGCTGCGTCTAATCGTTCTTATGTTTGTGTTGACTGTAGTTTTGTTGTACGGTACTTTAATTTTCTGAGGGTTTCCATGAACATGATTATGTTGTAACTGCCTACTGTTTCTATTTTATCTCCGCAGAAACTAAGAAAATGTCGCTTCCAGAGAAACCTAGCAGAAAAGGATGTACTAAGCGATGAACTGCAGCCTTGGTCCAAAGATTCAGACACAAAGGAAACACTAATCGAACTGGAAAGACAAGCCTTAATGAAGATAATAAAAAGGTAAGATCCGTTTGTAATTTAGTAACTCACATAAGAAACTATCTGTTTGTATGCATTTATGTTTTCTGAGGTGCCCACATAATAATTTTGTATTTTCATGGTTTGGCAGAGTGATGCTAAGAAGATTTCCCGTCAGTTAGCTTCTCATGAGCAGAAAAAGGCTGATGAGGACGTTTTGAGACAACGTAGAAGAGCATAAGGTATATTTCTCAGTACACAACTCGAACTGTATAACAAATGAAACCCAAAAATGGGGAAATGCTTCTCTCATCTGCGTCTTGAATTTGAAATTCTCTCTTTTTAAATTCCACAAGCAGAAAGAAGAGACTTTGAACAAGAAGAGACTTTGAACAAGAAGAGACTTCTGCAGTGATCTTGGTTAGGCGTTTTGAAGCTTGTCTCCCCGTGAAACCGTCTCTAAGGTAAATTCTCTATGTTAGAGTTTTTCGTTTGGTTTCTAGCAGGTTTGTTTTTTGTGTATTCAAATCTCTCTCTTTGAGGACAAACACATTTGATCAGTTCTTTCTTTATTTAATCACATCTTATGTCTCTGGATGTCTTTAACTTGTTTTGTTTAACTTTTGCATAATTTTTGCAGTGATCTTGGTTAGGATTTCTGATTCCGGTTTTGTCTTGAAGCTTGACTCCCCGTGAAACAGTCTCTAAGGTAAATTATTTATCTATGTTAGAGTTTCCCGTTTTGTTTCCAGCAGTTTTTACTTTGTTTTTGTTTTTCAGAATTTCTCCCGTTGAGGACAAACACATTTAATCACTTCTGTATTTATTTAAACACATCTGAAGTCTCTGGATTTTGTTAAACTTGTTTTGTTTTCGATTTAACAACAAAATTCCTTTTTTAATATGATTTCAAAGCGTTTTGTTTTTTTCTTTGGTTTTGTCGAACCCAAGAGATCAGGTAGACATTCTTCTAATGTTTTACCAATCTTGTTTCGGTTTTATTTTCACTTCAAACCCCAAAAAGATCATAGGCAGACACTAGTCTAATAGTGGTCTGTCAGATTCTTATTTGGGAACATTGTCCCATTGCTGCCTCTAAAAGAAACTTATACCATCACCCTAGCAAGACTGTTAATTGGACCGATAATATGGGTGGTAGTGCATGTGTACGGAAGGATGCTAGGGGATGGAAAATATGACCACATGGCTTAAAGTCTTCAAGACAAAAGACTTTAGTACCCACGGCTTGAAAATCTATTTTCAGTTCTTTGGATGGAATGGATATAACGACCAAAGATCCATCCAAAGAAAGTCTTAAGACAAAGACTATGAATTAAAATTAGATCCTATTGGAGCGGTTTAAAGTCTTGCTGGATGGAATTAAACGACCAGCAAAGACTCATTGGATGTCTAGTATGGGTGGTAGTGCATGTCTAAGGAAGGATGCTAGGGGATAATAAAACCAGAAGGCTTAAAGTCTTTAAGACAAAAGAGTTTACTACCCACGGCTTGAAAATTTGTTTTCAATTCTTTGGATGGAATATAACGACCAAAGAAAGTCTTTAAAACAAAGACTATGAATTGAAATCAGATTTCTATTGGAACGGTTTAAAGTCTTGCTGGATGGAAATATACAATCAACAGCATTAAAGACTCGTTGGATGTTTAGTATGGGTGGTAGTGCATGTCTAAGTAAAGATTCTAGGGGATGAACAATAAGACCACTAAGGCTTGAAAGTCTTAAAGACAAAAGAGTTTACTACCCACGGCTTGAAAATATGTTTTCAATTCTTTGGATGGAATGGATTTAACGACCAAAGAAAGTCTTAAGACAGAGACTATGAATTGAAATCAGATCCTATTGGAGCGGGTTAAAGTCTTGCTGGATGGAAATAAACGACCAGCAGTTTTAAAGACTCGTTGGATGTCTAGTATGAGTGGTAGTGCATGTCTAAGGAAGGATGCTAGGGACTGAAAAATAAGACCACAAGCTTAAAAGTCTTAAAACAAAAGTTTTTACTACCCACGGCTTGAAAATCTGTTTTCAATTCTTTGGATGGAATGGATTTAACGACTAAAGAAAGTCTTAAGACAGACTATGAATTGAAATCAGATTCCTATTGGAGTGGTTAATATTCTTGTTGGGTGGAAATAACGACCATCAGCTTACAAAAATCATTGGACAAAAACAATGGAGCGATTAAAAGACTTGCTGGATGGAAATAAACGACCAAAAAGTCTTAATACAAAAGACTGCGAATTATTATGGTTAGCCAAAATCTGTTCTCATTTATTTGGCTAGAATGGAATTAATGACCAAAGTCTTAGGACAAAGACTAGAATTGAAAACAGATTATATTGCTGGATGGAAATAAACGACCAGCGGCTAATAGAAGTTTTTAGACAAAGACAGTGGATCCTTTAAAAGACTTGCTGGATGGAAATAAATGAACAACATCATACAAAAGTCACTAGACAAAGAGAATGGGGCGGTTAACTGACTTGCTGGATGGAAATGAGGCGGCACTTTAGAACAATCATTAAGGGATGAGAAGTAAGACCACACGACTTAATCGTTTAAAAAAAAAAGACTTCGAACAACTCATTAGGGGATGGAAAATAAGACCAGATGGCTTAAAAGTCTTAAGACAAAAGACATCGAATTACTACCCACAGCTTGCCAAAATCTGTTTTCATTTATTTGGATGGAATGGAGTTAACGACCAAAGTTTTAAGACAAAGACTAGAATTGAAAACAGATTGAAATGTAGGGTGGAAATAAATGACCTGCAGCTTAAAAATGTCTTTAGACAGAGATAATAGGTCCGTTAAAAGACTTGCTGGATGGAAAAGTAACAACAAACAAGGTCCTTAGAGAAAATCCTTATACAAAGGCAATGAACCGAGACTGTGGGTTGGCTTCATTCTGTTAGGTGGATATAACGACCAGCAGCCTAGAGAAGTCCTTTGAAAAATGGAATAATGGCTTTAAAGGACCTGTTGGATGAAAAAAAAACGACCAACTGATAGAGAAATCGCAAGTCAAAGACAATGGATTCGTAAAGACTTGTAGGATAGAAAAATAAACTATCCACGGGGCTTACAAAAGTCCTTTAACAAAGATAATGGGTTGATTAAGACAAGCTGGATGGAAGAAATGACATGCTGCTTAGAAAAATTACTTGGACAAAGGCTATGAACCAAGAACCATTTGGTTGGTAAGAAACAACCGACGCTCAAAGGAGTAAATTAACGAATCAAAGGTAGAATCCTTACTGCACTACGAGACTTAGAAGTCTAAGACTTCAGATAAATAATACGGTATCTGCTAAAAAAAGGCTTGTCAAATGGAAGAAACACCAGAAATGTAAAGAAGTTCAAATAAAGACTAAAACGAGGACAATCCTTTATTTACCACCTATGGTTTAGAAAGACAAAAGACTATGGGTTGGTATTCAGCTTTTCGTAGGAACAAACGACCAAAAGCTGAAAGAAATCTTAAGCAAACACTTATGAAAGACAGAATGCTGTACTACATAAGCTTGAACACAAAGACTATGCATCAAAATCAAAAACTGATTCATGATCTGAGCTTTGAAAGTATGAGGTAAGTATGAGACATTCTAGGCAAAGTAAAGACTAACTAATTAATTATTTTTGCAGGTTTTTGCATCAGAACATGTTCAAATTGTTAAAATTCTGAGGAGATTTCAAGTGAGCAAACTTCAGTGACAGGTATGTGTTTTTCAAACCTCTTTATAATTAGGTCAAGCAGTTGAGTCTCATGTAGATTCTATACTGTACCACATAAGGTTGAACACAAAGACTGCATCATAATCGAAAACTGATTCATGATCTGAGCTTTGAAAATATAAGATAAGTATGAGACATGATACGCAAAGTAAAGACTAACTATTTAATGATTTTTGCAGGTTTTTGCATCAGAAGGTGTTCAAATTGTTAAAAAATCTGAGGAGATTTCAAGTGAGCAAACTTCTGTGACAGGTATGTGTTTTTCAAATCTCTTTATAATTAGGTCAAGCAGTTGAGTCTCATGTAGATTCTATACTGTACCACATAAGGTTGAACACAAAGACTGCATCAAAATCGAAAACTGATTCCTGATCTGAGCTTTGAAAATATAAGGTAAGTATGAGATATCTACGCAAAGCAAAGACTAACTAATTAATGATTTTTGGAGGTTTTTGCGTCAGAAGGTGTTCAAATTGTTAGAAGGCGATTTCAAGTGCGCTAACTTATGTGATTGGTATGTGCTTGTTTATAATTAGTTCAAACAGTTGATTGTCATGTAGATTTATATTTTGAAGATATATTAGAGACTTTTGATGTTTATGGATGTAAGTTCCCGGACTCTCGAAACCATTTGTTTGTGTCATCCATTCCTTTGGTAATCATTCTAAGCATAGGAAATGACATTACTGTAATCTTATAATTAATATTGGTTATTGTATTTTGCATTCTGCATTTTGCATTCTGCATTCTGCATAGGTTCAGTTATGCATTATGCATCATGTCCTTGCAACCTTTTAGTTAAATTTGGATGTTTGAGCAATTCTGCATATTTTGGCGTGTTTGTTTAGAATGTAAAATAGATCTTTCTTAATTCTCTAGATGCTTTTGTTTTATAAATACTTCTGAGCATTCTGCATAGGTTCAATTCTGCATAACTAATACTGGTTATTGTATGAGTATTCTGCATTTCTGCATTCTGCATTTCTGCATTCTGCATTTCTGCATTTATGTATTCTGCATTTCTGCATTCTGTATTCTGCATTCTGCATTCTGCATTCTGCATTCTGCTATATGTCAATTCTTCATTATGCATCATGTCCTTGTGATATTTTAGTTAAATTTGGATGTTTGAGCATTCTGCATATTTGGCGTGTTTGTTTAGAATGTGAAATAGATCTTTCTTGATTCTCTACGATGCTTTGGTTTTATAAATACTTCTGTGATTGGTATCAAAAATCAAGAACTAGCACTATTTGAACTCCATATTTTATTATCTTCTTTGTAGGCATGCGACATATGTGCTTTAATCTTCTCT
Source organism: Sisymbrium irio (assembly GCA_000411075.1). Classification (NCBI taxonomy): domain Eukaryota; kingdom Viridiplantae; phylum Streptophyta; class Magnoliopsida; order Brassicales; family Brassicaceae; genus Sisymbrium; species Sisymbrium irio. The sequence goes on along the minus strand of KE155723.1, from coordinate 92,606 downwards.
ATATATTTTTTAGATAGGCTAAATTTATTATATGCTTAATATTCTTATTTCGCTTAGGAACCATATTTTGCTAAAATAGTTGTTAAACTTTAAAGTTTTTGGCTTTCTCGTAGAGAGGTTTATGTAAAAAGTTGTTTGATTTAAAAGTTATGTTTCTAAGAAATGGTATAAATGATTTCTAAGCTAATGGTTAATTTTCAGTACGTGTTGTGCATATTACGAGTAAATTCAGCTGTATTTTTCAAAATATATATATTCTGCGCCTGATATTTATCTATTTAGTCTCTATCTAACCTTTCAGTAAGATAATATTTATTGTTTTTTGTTTATTTAGTGTAGATAGTTTGAATTTATGTTAGTTTTGTTGATAGAAATGTTTTCTAGTATTGCTTTAACTTTGTTTTAGATGATAGAGTTATAATTTGTCAGGTTCATTCATTAGACATAATTCTTGCATTTTGTTTTTTATCCATATGACGATTGACCATTTTGTTGTGAACTCTGAATTTGATCTTGATTTTCTTCGTATGGTCCGATGATCATCTTAGCTTTTTATTTTTCAACTTTTGGAATATTTAGCATGGTAAATTAGTTAACTTTTTAAAATTTATCCAAAATTATACATAATTAAGGGTTCATCTGCTTATGATTGGTATTCATATAGATGATACATCTTTTCGTAAGATAAATTTAAAAATATAGTGCTTGTTTTAGCTTAACCTAAGTAACTAATGTTTTGAAACGTGAAGTTTGTTCCATGTTAGGTTCGTTATTGACTTGATTGTTTTGGTTACATCTTGATTATTGCGTGATTTTTGCTATGAATTCATTGACTGTTTCACTATTGATTAGAGAATCAATTGTACTTTTAAATTATTATATAAACTCAACTGATTCTAACTGACTCTCTCTCTGAATGGTCTATGATTTGAATTGCATAATTTAAATATAATCGTTTTGTTGTCATGGTTTATCTTTTGAACTCACGATTTTATTTAATGAGTTGGTGCCTTGGTGGGATATGTGCTTTATGTTTTGAGCTTGCATGCTTGAGTTTACTGATTTTTCAATGATCTTTTTTTTAGTACTTAAATATAAGAAAATACTTCCAGCGAACGAAAATGATTTCCGTCTGAACATTACTAATCCAAAATTCTTAGCCTCATTAGTGACCACTCATAGTAGGAGTTGCTTATAGAATCTTAATTATATTCTTGATTTTTTAAGTAAAACCCTATCGTTAATTTTTTTTTTTTGCGGTATAATATGAACTACATAAGTTAACAAGTGTTCTAGATATCATTGAATCCTCTTTTGTACATTTGAAGGAATTTTTTATACATAGTGCTTATTTTAGCCCAGCCTAAGTAACTAATGTTTCAAATGTGAACTTTGATCCATGTTTGGTTAAGGTAATGACTTGATTTTTTTGTTATTGCAACACATCTTGACTGTTGTGTGATCTTTCCTTTGAACCTATAGACTGTTTCGCTATAAAATTATTTTATAAATTCATTTGATTATAAATGGCACTGAATAATCTATGATTTGAATACCATAACTTAAATAGTGTTGTCATGATTTATCTTCTTAGCTCACGATTTTATTTCATTGATTGGTGGGTATGTGCTATATGTTTTGAATTTACATGTTTGAGTTTATTGGTTTTTGCATGATCTTTTTTTTTGTCAACAAAATAATAATAAAAAAATTAAATACTTATAATCTATATGCTTCTATTGAATCAATACGACTTTTGTCTAAACATTACTAAACAATTATTTGAGCATTCTACATCTTTGAAAATACTCAATTTGAACCACCAAAATGTTTACATCTTTGTTTTAACTCACAAGATGTTTCTTTTTTAGTGGTTGAAAACTAGAATATTGAGTGTGTTTTTATTAAAAAAAGAAAGAAAGAATTTTATAATATATATCTTTCGATTGAAATTAATTTTATTAATATAAATCAGAGATTATAATATGATTTGCTCTGAATTTTATAATATATTTATTTGGATTGTATTGTACACAATATCATAGTTACAATAAATATAATGATATACTAAAATAATAAATAAACAACTTAAAAGATTTTTTTTCGATATTGCCCATCATTATTATTTTCTTTATTTTCAAAAAATATTTTCTATTTCACACGGATTGTCATCATACTATTAAATAAGAAGTGATTTTTTCGAATGGAGACATTTAATTAAAAGTTGAAGTGGTTAATATTTATATTGCCTCTATTTAAAAAGTTTATTTTTAGATTTAATGTGTTAGACTAGTGTGTTAATATAATAATTAATTTTTAAATAAATTTGAAACCAATAGTGGATCCCATAATTACAAAAACGAATTTTTAAAAAAATTCAGAAAAAAAAAACGTGGATATCATAAAAAAAGAAGGTAAAGCGCAATAAAATGTATATCCATAGTTAAAAAAAAATATAAAAATATAAAAATATTATCACCATTCGATTATTAAATAAGTTTTTGAAATGAAGACATTTTATTAAAAATTGAGGTGATTAATATTTATATTATCTTTAATAAAAAATTAGTTTTAATCATTATTAGTAATAAAAATCTTAACAAATGAAAATTTCCTGGTGTTAGATTTTTTTCTTTGATTCGGAAAGTTTATTAGAGTAGATATTTGTGTTTATCCATTAGTTTTAAACATAGATCAGAAATTACAATATGTATCGAAACCTGATTTTTTAAGTTAAATAAATCAAATAATTGGTTTTGGGTTATCTACATATTTATTTATATTTGAGAGAAAATATAAAATCTTAATTTAGATTCTCCTTGTGTCTATCTATTAATTCTGTTTAGGGTTGTGTTGTATATATAGCTTGCTTTGGCTTTTCAACAAAGCAATTTGAGTTTTTTCCAATTCTCGAGTTTATTAGGCAGATGGTGCTGTGATTATATTTGTGCTCTTTTTTTGCCAATTTGGTTGTAATATTCGTTTGTGCTGTTGATTACAAACATCTTATTTCTTAGCTCATGAAAATTTCATGCTGACTACTGATAATTTATATTTCTCACCTCTGTTTCGCGTTTGGTTCTTTGATTTGAATTTTAAGAAACAATGACGAGAGATCCACGGTCCCTGAGAGATGACGTGGATGTGTATGTAAGTAACAGCTTTCAATTTTTCTATATGGCTGCCTTAGTTTTGTACAATTTGACCGTCAATTTTTTTGGCTTTTAAAATTATATGCCTTTACTTATTACATCGTGATCGTGTGTATATTAGAAAGTAAACGATGATATCGCTCAGGTAGAAGAGGAGAAGGGTGGAATAAAGGTTTGTTGTTTATGCAGTCATTATCTCCAAGATTGGCCTCTTTTTAATTTACCATTTAATTAACTCTCTAATCTTCCTTTTGATTGTGTGTTCTTCAAAAAAACATTTAGGATGTATACACCATTGGAGAAGTAGCTAAATTCTCCATGAAACCTATGGCGAAATAAGATGCGTCGAACACGTTAACCGTGCTTGCGAATCTGAACATGCAAAATCTCTTATTTAACAAACATATTAATTGTTGGGCCTGTATCAATATTTATTTATTATTTCTCATTTGACAGATGATATTATTCGTATTCTCTCTGGTTTATAGGCAATCAAGGCAACAGAGAACTGGAAATCGATCATAGAGCACGACTATCTCCCTTTCTTCCACTCTCGAGTCTTTGAACTCTTGTGGCAATTCTATGGAGACAACGTTGGACAATCCATACTAAACCTGTTTAGAGACAACAATCCGAAATCTCAAAAGACAAAGTTTGGAATTTATTGGTTTAAAGACGGGAAAGTGGTGGAAGCATTTCTATAAGGAAGAGTTGTGGAAGAGAAAAAGGCCATTGCTGGAGTTGTACGAACACAACCTTCAGTTGGTAGCCTTAAGGTGTTGTCCAATGTGTTGGGGAGTTGCTTATTGGATAAATGGTAAATAGAAATAGGATCTTAGTTTCCTGCCGGACCTAACACATGCAATACAGTAATATTCTAAAAATCTCTTAAAGATTAATACTAATGTTATATGACCAAACATTTCTAGCATTTGTAAGATCTAAATCCCGGAGATGTATATTGTTCTTGAAAATATGATCTCAAAAAACTTTTTTTTAAACGTGTTTTTGTTTGTATTTTTTTCCCATATCTTTATCTTTTACACTTAACTAGGATAATACATGCGCTATTGCGTATGATTAATTATTATTTTTAAATTACATTTTTAGTTTTATTTTTATAATTTTTATAATTTTTTTAATCAT
>KE155723.1:42105-60476 GCA_000411075.1 Sisymbrium irio | reverse complement strand
GTTAATTTAAATTTTCCATAATATATAGTATTTGATTTTAACCAAATAAATATGAAATGTTTAGATATTTAGTAGATATTCATATTTTATTTTATTTTAAAAAATTAATAGTATTTGGTAATAAAGATAATAGATAAAAATAAATGAAAAGTAAAAGATGCTGAAAAAAAAAGAGAAACCAACACCTTAGCAAAATGTCCTTTAAATGTTATCATTTAATATATAGTTGATTAGAATCAAAATTGTTCAGCTATAGCATATGGGTAAAAATATTGTAATCCTCTTCACTATTGTATGCTGGCCATTGGTCTTTTGGTTCCGGCGTCCATTTAAGGTCATGGGCCTTTATGGGTGATTTTAAGTTTTCTGTATAAGGCCTACTATTTCCTTAAGATATATCAAATCTTGGATTTGCTCAATGCGCAGTATGGTATAGGACTATTTTAGAAAAATGATCATCCTGCTTTTTGTGTATATTGTTTATATCAATCTATTAGAATCAATTGTTAAGCTTTTTTGTAAAAATGGTATTAAATTAATTAAAATGGATCTTCTGAAAATATGTAATTTGCGATGTAATGAGGCGGGAGGCTTCGCTGCAAATGCTGTATTTCAAATTTTGAGCTAATTTCAAACTGCATATTATCAGAAGATCCACTATAGTTTATATAACTAACAGTTTTACAGAACGACATATACGTAGTCTTATGCCTTGTGCTAGTAGTGTTACTGCGTCATTCAAATTCAAATCCGCATAATACATACTGCTGAGTGGGGAAAAAAATGAAACGTTTAATCAGATATTTCAAATTAATTTAATATAAACACTTGAAAAGCAAATTTAATTTTTGTTTTTGTTTTGATTAAGGAAGGCTAATGATGTTTCTTTATATATAGGTGTGTGTGTTGACTTCTTTTGATATGAAATGTTTGTAAAGAAAGCAATAAGGCCAATAGATGGGAAATCGCTATCAATCATAAAATGGTATGGCCAAAGCAAAGACTTTAAGGATGTACCATAAGTTTCCAACTTTTTTTAGACTAGTACTTTCTCATAATACGTCCCCCGACCAGATATATTATTAAGCAAAACAAAATAATTAACAATTTATAATTAATAGTACATATTTTGCCGAAAACAAAGTATTCTAAAACCTATTCGACATTGTTGTACAAGCATGAAGCATCGATTCCATATTTCGATTAATGATTAACTAATAACTTACTAAATGCTTTAAATAGCAAGTAAAACACTGTTATTTACTTTCAGGCTTAGCATTAGATTATTCAACAACAACAATATAGTATGAAAACCCTTCTTTCAAAAAAAAAAGGAACATTTTACGAGGCTTTTTTTTCTTCCAATCAAGTTTAAAAGTGGTGAATGGGTTGCACCTAAATCTCACAATCTTGTTTGCTCATTTTTTAATTAAAAATAATTTATTTAAAATTTACGAGACCGTCATTTGTTTCCACAAAAAAAAAAAAAACTTAAAACCATTGCAGATTGAACACATAAAACAAACTTATTTTGAACTGGTAGTACTATTACTAGGTGTAGAACCACTCTCTGATATTACCCGTTGGTGTCAAACCACTCTCCGAGTCTCCGATATTACTATTGGTGTAAACCACTTTCCGGTCTCCATCAAGTATTATAACTGGAGCTTTCTCAGATATATATTTCATGCCTTCTAAAAATATTAAATGTTCCACAAAATAGTTTATATAACATTTATAGAAACTTTTGAAATCAATTGTCTGAAAATCTAAGAAAGCTTTAAAAGATATCCTAAGACTTACGAGTCGATTTTTTCTTAAATTAACATAAATTTAGCATTTGTAATATTCATTATTTGATCATAATCAATAATTCCAAATTTAAATGCAGACAAAGGGTCGTCGTCCCTGGCCGAGCCACTTAACTGGAGACTCGTCCTTTTGGCACCTATTGATTGTCGTAACCAGTTACAACTTAACATCACAAAGCATTCTAATTTATCGAAAAAAGGAAAATAAAAGTAGGGTTCAAGTTCATGTATGCATAGATCCGTGAGCATTAATAGGCTCAGCCTATTTTATGAGCAAATGAACAAATCCATAATGATGACAATTTATACAAAAGCTGCATACATATAAGAGATGTAGAGTTTGATTGGTGTTTTGACTTTAGAGGCTTTAGAGATTTTAATTTAATTTTAAAGCTTTTAAAATTAGTTTTTTATCAATCAGATTTTAAAGAGTCTAAAGTCTTAAAAGTCTTTCTTAAAAAACTCAAAGACAAAATAACTGATTTTGCATTTAATGTTATTTGTTTTTCTTAAAGCCACAGTTCTTAGCCTTTTTAATTTTTTAAAACCACAACAGTTTATTTTATAATTAAAGTTTTGACAGTCAAATAAAAATTCAAAGCCTAAAGCCTAAAATCCTTACCAATCACACAGACATAATAACGAAGAAAATGTAAAGGTAATAGATGAGAGTAGCGAGTAGGGTAAAGGCTTACACCGTCCATGTGGCCATAAGATTTGGCAATGCTTTCTATGAAGATTATGACATAGAGACAAAGTGACTTTTTTCTCTCTATAAATTATTATACAAAAAAAAATATAAGTATTTTATTTTAATTAGTCTTTATGCGTTGTCAATAGAAGTTTTCACTTCTTCATCATTACTGCTTGGAAAGCAAAAAGCCAAAGGGTCCGACTCCCATGTTGTCATCACTATTCTCTCCCCCTAATTAAACCTAATTAATTAATACTCTTTTTTGTTTGTTTTCTTGTACTCCTCTCCTTTATTCGTACTACTCTTTTTCTAAAACGAATCTCGCATCTAATCTTACCTCAAATCTTGCTTTTCTATTATCACATCAACATTACTCAATCTCGTGGAACACCTCACCTTTGGTCATATTAAGTTATCTACATAAGAACATGATTTTGCATTAGTGTTGATTCAGAGGATCCGATCCGTGGTGAAATTAGTTAAATTACACATTGATTTGACTTGCTTACTATTAATTTGTTGGTAAAACTTATGCAGATTTAGTTTATAATTTAGACGATCAAATACTTTGGGAGGGTTAAAGAATTTAAAGTAGTCATTGAATTAGTTTTTAAAAATTGTGTTGGTTGAATTTAAGCAATCTTAAAGCCACGCTTGACATGAACACGCACTACAGTTACAAGTCTGTAATTTCTGTAGTAAAAAGCGACGTATGCCGTTGCTCTCCGTTTTGGGTTTCAGTGAAATCTAAAAAATGCCAATTAACTTTTCAAGTTGCAACTTTCAGATGGCAACAAGAGCGAACGAGACAAATGCCTCAGGTTTCAGTGCACAGCTCCACTAAAGGGTTTTCGGGGGTTATTATATATATGCTGTTTTGTGGAGTATATATTATTACTCGTTTAACAAATAAAAACAAAAATATAGATGCATGATGCTAAATCTAAAGACCGGTGTTTAACTCAAGGTGTTCAAACGTTACAGGTCAACAAGTAATCACGGGAGTGAAAGACTTATTGCAGTCATAAAGTATGTAGTAAATTAGCTACTTAAATGAGGGTGAATGTGCTAGATGACCATATGAGAAACTTTTATAGTTGTAAATGACAAAAAATTAATAATGGTGTGTTTATTCACTTGTTGGTATAATTTAAAGTAATAGCATGATATTAATTAAAATAGTGTGTTATTTTTTCTTAAATATGAGTGAAATGTATATCTAGGTTATTTAAAAAGCTACGTGCGATATATAATCAATTGTAATTACAATCCGTTTACCTAGTTATTTAGTAATATATTCTCTGAATAAAGGAAAGAGGTGATTATTTTAGTATTAATATGTATCTTAAGCAAGAATGTGATTGTGCGAAGGATTGATATATCCTACTTACAAAGAAGCATTGCATGTGATGAGAATCCATTTCCCCCATCCTCCCACCCATTCTTTCCAACTCAACCCTCTCCTTTCTCTTCTTATTAAAGTATCATCCTCTTTTTTGTTCCTCTTTTTGTTTTTTTTTTTAAAATGAAAAAAGACCTTTTAAAGTTTTGTATTTACTTTGGTTTCTTTTTTACAGTTCCACTAGGTTAGACAAATGCCCTTTAATGAGATGGTGGACTTTAATATAATTGTTATTTTATACCTACAAGGCTACAACACACAGACACTTGCACTTTATACATAGACAATTTTGCAATAAAGAAAAACTCCTTCGAACATATTTCAGATCTACATTTTCCTTTGTCTGTAATGTTAGATAGAATTGGTCTCAGCTGACATTCGAAACCCAGATCTGACTCTAGGGTTTGTGTTTGTGTAACCACAAAGTGTGCGTGTGTTTTTTTTTCTAAACAAAACCACAATAATTTCTTGTAAACAAAATGTACTGCAATGTTTCTGATCATTCGAGTCTCACTTATAGATAGAATATTCACTATTCAATAAAATCAATATATAATATAAAAAAGCATATATATAACATATGTGAGATGATGGCACCACATTGTATATTTGTATATATACGGAAACATGAGTTGGGTATATGCATGTGTCTTATTTTCCAAACAAATATTCTCATCATGTCCCTCTTCTGTATGTAATGTAAACCAGCCCTAAAGGCTACACCTAAATTTGTCACCATTTAAAAACATGTACTCTAACATCAAATTTTCAAGATTCCATTTGAATTTTCACCAATCCTTTTATTATTTATCTTGAAAAAAAGGGAAAAAAAAATTAACTCAGGTCTGATCGAATATTGTATGATATGAAATAATAATGACTTGTAATTGTTTTCTTGTGAAAGGGGATGTTTTTTTGTTTCTTGTCCAGATGCTAATGTGGGCTCCAAACTCCTTGTCCCACTCTCTTTATATGTATACAACATTTTCTGCATATATATGTTTTGTGTTTGTAAATAAACAGTGTACAGATAGAGAAGAGAGAGGAGAGAGAGAAAGAGAGGTTCATAACTACTCTGAAGAAGATTGAAGCACCAAAGACCATACAATGCATTTCTCCATCTAAGGTGAGAGGTCAATGAAACAATTAACAAAAAGTTGAAAGTTTTCATCTCTTGTTTTTTGGTTTTTTCCCAGAAAATTATAAAAAGATGGGGAGTAAAGGGAATAGAAAAGCTTTTCCCTTTTTATGATAAAAAGATGATTTCAGAAAAACAAAACCCTTTGTTTCTCTCTCTTAACTCATTTTACTTTTCTTCCTCTATTAGTAAAGATGTATAACACAAGACTCTCTCCACCAAATAAATAAGGAAACAAAAAATAAAAACAATCTCTCCTTCTTTCTCCTACATGAAAAACAAAAGATTCCTTAATTTTGTTCTTATTTTTAGTTAGTCACAGTACGCTTCTTCTCTATACACTAAACACTGTCTTCAGATAAATACAAACAAAAGGAGAGATCAAAAGAACCTCACCCGATGATAGACTACGAGAGAAGCAATAACACCAAGAACATCAACCATCATCGGAATCCTCCTCCGTCTTCATCTTCCTCCGATCTTCTTCCCGACAGTAATGGAGCCGCCGTGGCCCAAAAGAGGAAACGACGACCCGCTGGGACACCAGGTACAGTTAGCAACTTTGTTCAATGTGTTTTTCTTTTTTTTTTTTATTTTAAGAAAAAGATTTAGCACAAGGTATATATCCTAGTTTCGAAATTTTCTTGTTTCAGTAAGTTCTTGAAAGTAATCATTTGGTCTGTTGAAAGAGATTGACTTTGGTCATAATTCGGTTCAAGTTTTGATTTCTCCAAATGGGTTTTTCGATCGATATCCGAAAGTAATTAATTATATTATTTCTGGCGGGGGGCAGATCCGGAGGCTGAGGTGGTATCTTTATCTCCAAGAACGCTACTTGAGTCGGATCGGTACGTGTGTGAGATTTGTAATCAAGGGTTTCAGAGAGACCAGAATCTACAGATGCACAGGAGAAGGCATAAAGTTCCATGGAAGCTTTTAAAGAGAGAGACCAACGAGGAAGTGAAGAAGAGAGTCTACGTTTGTCCTGAGCCGACGTGTCTTCATCACAACCCTTGTCACGCCCTCGGAGATCTCGTGGGGATCAAGAAACACTTTCGAAGGAAACACAGTAACCACAAGCAATGGATTTGCGAGAGATGCTCAAAAGGCTACGCTGTTCAATCTGATTACAAAGCTCATCTCAAGACATGTGGCACTCGCGGCCATTCCTGCGATTGCGGCCGCGTTTTTTCCAGGTTCCATTTCCATGAAACCCTAACTAGTGGCAATACTAATATATTTATTTTTATTAATATATTTAGGAGAGATATACATACATATGTCTGAATCCTTAAAGTAAATCAAAGAATGTTTTTTCTAGTATGGCGTGTACATGCTTTGATTATAGATAATGCATACCGATCTTGAAACAAGCTTACTAATGGAAGCTGAGGTTTGTTTGGACTGTTGTTTGAAATATTTTAATTAATTTATAAATTAAGAGCTGTGTTTTGATTATATATTTGAACTTACGTTGACCCCATCTCAGATTTCATTATCGCACTTTGTTAAGTAGATATAGTATATACCATACCAAACTTCAAAGTCTTGCATCCCATACTAATGATATAGATAATCCAAAAGATACCTACTTCCACTAACTTAGCTAACTAATTTTATATTTTATTTATTTGTTTGATACTTAACAAATATTCCTTTGTGCTTTCTATTTTTAATTAACTATATATACACTTTTTGATTCAGAGTGGAGAGTTTCATAGAGCACCAAGACAATTGCACCATGCGCCGATCTCAACCCTCCAGCCACCGTTTACAACAACAGCAGCAGCATACCGAAAACGCTACACAAACGGCTTCAACGGCCAAAAACGTTGACCTCTCCGTTGGTACTGTATTGTCAGGACATCCTTTGCTAAGACAATCTCAACCGTCCGATCAACAACCATCCGATTTGCTCTATCCTTTCGTTGGCTCATGCGCTACTACTGGTAGTAGCATCGAGCTTCAGCTACTTCCATCTCGGGCTAGTACTGATGATACTAGCCTTAGTTTGTCGATAGGGATGGAGACGACAATGTCAAGCTACGAAATGGGAGAGACGAGCTTACTATTGGGACAAAGAGAAGAAGCCAGAAGAGAAGCGAAAAGGCAAATAGAGATTGCGGAATTGGAGTTTGCTGAAGCCAAGAGAATAAGGCAACATGCAAAAGCTGAGCTTCATAAAGCTCAGCTATATAGAGAAGAAGCAAGTAGGAGGATTAGTGCAACGATGATGCAAATCACTTGCCATAATTGCAAGAAACACTTTCAAACTGTTGCTGCTTCAGCTCCTCCTCCTCTTCCACAGCCTCCTTGTACCGATGAGAGTACATCACTTGCTGTGAGCTATGTTTCTTCAGCTACTACCGAAGGTGAAAAAGCGAGTGATAGAGCATCGTCATAGACCTTGAAAAGACAAAAAAACAACAAATATTCTTCCTTTTTTTTTCTTTGATTGAAATTGAATATGACTTTTGATATTCTTTGGGTTTTTTTCATTTATAAATTTGGTTTGTTTTTTTTTCTCAAACAAAAACCGAAGAAGAGAAGAGTTTTGTATGAGTATGTGGTTGGGTCTGTTGCTGGTTGGTGGACATATTTTAACTTTGGTTAATGTAATAAATTATCGGGTTATATAACGGTTAACTTCTTTATCAAAAAAAAAAAATATATATATATATATATATAACGGTTACCTTTAACAGAAAAACAAACAAAATCGATGTATTTAAAAAAAAAAAAAATTAAAAGAAATAATACATACACCCAAGTATTTGCATTAAATGCGAATTGCGAAGTAAAGTGATGAGATCAAGTTTTAAAGATTCTCAGGTAGACTATCTATGCTCCTTATCTCACGTTTATAGTGTACAGTATATTGAATGGTAAATTTGAACTTGATTGTTTTTTAGATTTTATCTTTGATTCTGTGTTTTTTTGGTCTCAATGTAACCAAACAAGAAATCATATCTTTTCAAATAAAGACAAAAAGTCTCATAAGATAAGATGTCTTTTACAAACACATTTTGATGTGTATTACAAATTTATAAACACATGATAAATTGGGATATTTATCGACTAAACATTAGGGTCAATAACTTCTCAATTTGGAGGTGTTCTAATTTTTTTTAGGTTAAAAAATCAAAATTAATAACTTTAAAAAATAGTCAAGGTTTTCAAACTTGGAAAACATAGTCAATATAAACCATATCAGAAAGATACATTCAAACACTCCGTGTCAATTTGTTCACCTTTATGTTTTTCTTTTGTAAAATAAGTTTGATAATAAAAAGTTAAAAAGTATTTTTTTATCTGAAATTTTTAATAAATAGAGAATGCATGTCACTCTTTAGGATTAAATAGCATTTTTACTATATAAAAACAATCAATTTCAAATATCACGTGATGAAATAAAAGTCTTTTCTGTAATCAACTCTTATTTTAGGTAATGGCTTATCTTTTTCATCTTTAAAAAAAAACTTAATTAGATTCCAAGACTTAAACAAAATTTAAATGATTAACATAAATTGATAATGGTGACAACAACAAGGTTAAAATAAACAGCGTTTATTATGCCAAAGTGGGTTAGGAAAGTTGTATAAAATCATTTAGAGTATCTCCAATATATTAATTCATTTTCACTTTAAAATCAAATGAAATGTTGGATGTATTTATACTTTAGACCATAGAATTTTAATTTGTAATTTTCTGTAAGAAATTAGTTTTCAAAAATATCTGTGATTTAATATAAAAATAAATTCCCAGTATTATAAGCTTTAAAAATAATTTTTATCCATTAAAAATGATAGTAAAAGTCGTTGTGAGTGATTTTATGATTTTTAGGATTTTAAAGACTTTAAAATTAGTAAATTCTGCTTGGATAATTATGAAAATATTTTACAGATTTTAAACTTTGTTTTTCAAGCACACCCAAAATTTAAAGTCTATTTATCCTAAACTTGTTCTATTTTAGAGAAAAAATAGAAAATAACTTATTTTCCACTACTTTAAAGCTAAATATATAGTAAAGTTTGTGAAAATGTTATTTGAAATAGAAAATGGAGTGAGATTGAAGATGCTCTTATACATCAAACAAATTCTTATTATGGTGATTATATTATAATGAATGATTTCAACAAAAATGAATATTATATGATTTTGAGAATGTATAAATGGTTTATATATATATATAAGAAAATGGCGTGCACATAAAAAATGTAGACGTTCAAAATGGTTTGTCCATCTAATTCTTCAACTAAATAAAAATATTTCTAACTGTTTCCTAGATTAAAAATAGTGAACAGTTTGAATTTTACATTTTAAATTTTTTTCACTTAACAAAAATCATTTAAATATTTTTAAAATATTATATCATTTTTGTATTGGTTCTTTAACACTTAGTCACGCCATTTTTACTATTTATAAATTATGCAATTTAGTTATTACTCTTTTCGTATTTCAATAAGTGTCGTTTTAAAGTAAATTTTTTTTTTTTAAATAAGTGTCGTTTTATAATTTCAATGCAAAATTTATTGATAAGATTCTTCTATTTATTTTTCTATTAGTTCAAATATTGTTAGATGTATAAGTAATTGTGTTTTTATTTTGAAAATATATAAAATCATATGTTTTATTAATATGTGTGTATAATCTTAAAACGATATTTAAAAAATACGGAGGAAATACTATGTTAATCAACTGTGTTTTTAACACGTAATATACATCCAAATTTCAAATTTTCAGTACATTGTTTTGGACAAATATACCGCGTAAATTCGCTCTAGATATTGTAGATTTTTTAAGTACTATACTATTTTTATATGATAAACGTCTTTTTTTTTCTCGGACATACAATAAACGTCTTTGTTTTTTTTCTCGGCCATACGATAAACGTTTACACCCGCTTAAAATCTCTCTGGATGTTGTATTTGTTATGATTTAGGTTCAACTGGTTTCACGTACAAAATCGTATCCAACAACCAATAATTATTAGAATCACTTGCCAAGACCTTTATGAAAATATCATAAACTGAAGGACGATATATTATTTGGTGCGAGTCATAATTACGTATTAAACGCTTGCATGGTCGCCATGTGGTTTCTTGAATACTCTAATAAATAATTTTCTCTAAGGTTATAATTATGCCTCACTCTCTATGGTATTTAAATGTACCTTATGATATTCATTATAAATGTCGTGTTCTTACAAAAGGCTTAAAATCACTGTTACACGCTAATCATTTTAACTGCATTGGATCAGGTCCATGCATTTTTTAATATCCGAAGAGGTCTTAAGTTAGAGAAAATTAAAATTTTACAATTTAAAATCAGTGAGTGGTCTACTATTTCTGAATGTTGTAGTGTTATTGACTGAGCAGTGTTGGTGAAAGAATATTCAGATTAAATAGTTGATTGTTGATAACAATACTAAAAAGAACAGTTAATTTTGTCTACAAAAAGAAGGGGTCTTCAATATAGGCGTGTGATACAGAATGAAATGGATTGCTTCTGATGAAGCATTAGTACTGCTTGACACATGTATTCGGTAGCATTCTGACTTCGTTTTATAGCAGAAGGCGCAAAATTCTTTAAAAACGATTAGCATTGATTTTAGATATCACCTTGTAAAGAAGATTACAGTAGACTGAAATTTTTTTATAGTTTGAAGCAATACCTTCTTTGGGATCAAACACAGCTTGGTGGAATTGTCCAAACAACAACATATAGTTCTTTTGTAACATAATCTGAATCCTAAAGTTGAAAGGGATGAAATCCTTACCCAAAACCGACCAAACAACAACTAAAATCATCTGAATCCTAAAGTTTACCTCTCGGATAGCATGTAGAATGCCTTCTAAATTTTTGTGGATAACTAATAATTATTATCTAACAATTATTCGAAATCATTCAAAATATTCAATCTCCCGTTTATTCTGAGTCTTACATGATTTAGCAAAAAATTGATTAATTATTTTAAATCTTTGAATTACATATTCAGTTATATCGTGCCCGATATCCTAATTCTCATTCAAGTTTTTTTTTCCAGCCCAAATAATGATTTTTTTATCCAAATTAAACGACCCTAATCAGCATAAGCATACAAAGCCTAAATTACAAACCGGTTATCCAAAACGAAAAACTCTTGAGATACAAAACGACGGAACTAGTGGAACTATAGAAATAAGCTCTTTTAGACGACCATTTAATAATTTTTCATTTTCTTTGGCTGGGTTGAAAAAATTGAGGGGGCGTGTGCTATAAAATGGGAGGAACAAACTAAAAGAAAAATGTTCATCCATTCATGTAAACTGAAAATCAATGTGAGGAATACAACGATGTAAATGTATAGAGATAGTGAAAAGAAGAAAAGTCATTTTCAGCGCAGAGGAAGTTAGGTGTCGTTTCCTATACACGAAAAAAAACTAAAACAAATGATGAAAAAAACGCCATGAATTTCAGTGCCAAAGTTTGAAATGGTTAAGAGTCAGTCATCAGTCTCTTTCACCAGACCCTCTTCACTCACTTCCATGATTTCCTTCTTCTCCTTCCTTTTATAATCATCTTTATAGGTCATGTCACATCGTGACGACACAATTCTTAAATATTTCTATAATATGATTTCATTTTCTTGTTACCAGAAATATTTATACTCACTGGACCACTTTAATTTTCCTTTTCGAAATGATTTCATTATTTATGTCCAGCCTTTTATTTTTGTAAGTTTTTTGAATAAGATATGATCCGATTGGATAACAATAAGACATACCCGTACGAAAAATGAGAAATGAGAGTATATGGTTACAACTTTGTACATCTCTCTCCAGCACGCTATCGTCTCAGTGAGATATATAACAAAAAGACGGTATATGATTTGTGCTGCATCAATACAATTATGTCACAAACTAAGCATAGAACAATTAAGAAACACAGGTTTGTAGAATGCAATCTTCGTATATATAGAAAAATGGGATTTCAGTGAAGAAATGGTTTTTGATATATTGTGTAGAAGATAATATCATAGTTTAATTATTTATAGAAAGGTAGATGATTAATTATTATTATTATTCTCACTGAAATAATCCTAGACCGAAATCATACTAATCTCTAGACCTACGAAAATTCGATTTTTTTTTTGTCACTTAAGATAACCTAGAGGTGGCCAATTAAATCAGAGTTGTTAGCTATAGATTATAAATTACATATAAGCGATATCAACTATATAAATAAATGATTATAATTGTGTTCTTCATGTAAAACGTTATTTTGCCATAAACCCCTTTAAAAGGAAAGAGTCAGGGTTTCTCTCTACAATCACTATTAATTTTTTTGATAAAATGAATTAGGTTTTGTCGTTCTTGAACAACTCCGGTCAAGATGTTTAGTAGTTACATGCAAATCGTCAATTAACAAAGAATAATTCGAACTGAAACTTAGACATACGCTTAGATATTATAGTCATAGTTCAACAAACCATATTCTTTTGTTAAAAAGGTGATAAAAAACAAATAATTCTGATATTTCATTAGAAAAAAAAGTAAAGTTTGGTCTATCATCTTACTTTTTGGTGTAAAAAATATTGTATATATTTGGTGGTGGCAATCACATGGAATGGTTCTTTTAGGTGGTTATATATGTCACATGATGCGACATAATAACAGTACAAAAACTGTTATCATTTTTTTCTCATGCATATCATCTGCGCGCATTGCAAAGTGATCCAATATATATAACGTTTAACAAGATGAAAGTACGTACGTGATCAAAAGTAAGAAGAAAACACTAATACGCTTAAACGATAACGCTGAAGCCTAGACTATACCAAAAAGATAGAAAACAATAATGCTACATTTTCTCAAAGATACCGACATCCATAAAAGTAAGCTTTATTCTACCTCAAACTTTTAAAAAGCCAAAAAAAATTTCCCTCCTTTTTCGGGTAATAATCAATAAAATGACCTTCTTTTGTCTCTCTCTTCTTGATAACGCTTTCGGCTAGAGATCTTTCCATAGATTCGAAACGTATAATGAATGGATTGTATAAAGATAAACTTTTGTTTTGAGGAACATGGAGAGAAGCTTTTATATACTATATCCAAATGGAAAATGAGACTCATTTATTATATAACCTTTTTCTTCCCTAGACCATTTGTTTTAATATTTTTCATTTTCAATTTCTTCTTCTTTTTCTTATGGATGGCTACTTTCTGCTCAGTTCCAAACCCAAATCTCTTTTAATTTAATTTTTTTTGTCAATTTGTTCACAATTACAGTCACCTTCCTCCATTTATTGATTCTGTAATTTGCCTAAAATATGGCGACAAAAACAAAACTCGATAGTGACGAGTAAAAAAAAAAGTGATAAGGATAGTAAGAGTTAGGCCCCCACCAATTTATTTATTGACATTTCATGACCAATTAAATGATACACTTACAAAAATGAAACTTCAAAGAAATCAATGATAATATTTTCTTTGCGAGTGTTGGTGGTCTCAAAGTCTGTGAATGCGTTCAGTAAAATTAAAGATCGCATAAACTTTATAAACAAAATGAGTAACCAAGGTTAAATAAAAAGTTACATAGTTCATGATTCCTGAAGAGGGTGATCAATGAGGATCATCACTCATCATCATGCTTATTCACATATGTAAATTTCGACCAGCAAAGTTACATCAGGGAACAGTAAAAACAAATCTGAGTCAAGTTCCCAAATTCTCCATAGTGGAAGCAGAAAAAGGGTTCTCACAGGTCGAAAGCTTTTTGAACTTTGTGGACAACTACATTTGTAACCTAAACCATAGCATAAAACTTACCAGAAACCCAAAATCAGACAAAGGGTTTTGTTTTGAGCTTGTGTAATAACCTCTCTTATATAGAAGGGCCTGGGTTCTGGTTAGCTTCTCTATTTCTACGTCTCCTACCCGATCGTCCTAGTAGAATCCGTCCTTGTCGCCTCATTCGACTTGCCAGAGAGTTACTCTGCCTGTTTTCCACTTCCTCCTCTTCTCCAGAGAAATACATCTCAGTTGTTCCAGGGTTGATTGTCACGTCATTGGAATCTGAATCAGAGCGTCTTGTCTGACTCCTTGACGCCCCAACAGCATGCATCATAAGGATAACGTTAAAAAAATTCCTACTAAATCCAGGATAGTTGTGATGATCACCACCCTCGTCTGACTCTGAACCAGGGTTGTTCCTTTCTACAACGTAATCCCCAATCAACGTTGCACCAGGCATTGCTGACCTAATTGTGCTCATAACATCATTCCGATCTTGCTCAATCTCAAGCCTTCTCCAATTCTGCTCAACATCAGGATCAATTTCACGCGGCCTCGCACAAGGGTGGTCCATCTTCATGTGTTGCCTCAGCTCTTTGAAGGTTCCAGCAAAAACACAATTCTCCTGCATACATATTCTCTTCTTGAGATTCAAGAAGTCTCGCGCAGCCTGTACGATTGTCCAACCTTTCACCTGGCCTCTACAAAGTGGGCATGTGAGATTCCCAAGCTCGGACTTATTGCTCGGTGGACGACTCGCTGACTTCAGCTTAGCTGACGCTTTCTTGTACTGATCTAAGCAGTTGGAATATCGGAAACTGGTACCACACATGTAAGGACGACATCCCTTGTCATGAGATGAGCAGAGGAGAAGAACAGCGTTGTGCGGACACTCCATGCAAACCGAACATATAACGTTCTCCCAGTCCCTCTTGTCTAGACACTTGGAACAATCTTCTGCAAACACGTTCCTTGCCACAAGTCGATTAGAAGATTGATATTTGTATGGTCTTGCTTTGATTCGTCGCGAATGAATGCTGCGTCTTGTTGTTCTAACTTTGGCCATAATCTCAAAGTCACACCTGTACAAGTACTTATACGAATTAGCAAAAAAAAAAAAAACACATAAAAGTTTGTAACAACATGTCTCTTCATAGAAACTGCGTATTATTTTCAGTTCAGCAGTTAGCATACAACATGCATATAATTTGCTAAAACAGATCCACAATCTTGCATTTAGCAAATAAAAACAAAACTTTCACAGAATCACAGCGAAAAAAACAGGCATAAACGTTAACAGCAGTAACAAATATAAAACGTATTTCATATATAAGTGGAATTGCATAAAAAACAAATCATCCATGGTAACAATACATACGTAATCTAATGAGGCTGAGAAGAAAAACGCAAAAAGAGATGAAACTAAAGAAGCAGTGTACCTCTCAACAGACTCGCTACTTTGCAAACGTACAAGGTGGTCAAAGAACTTGCAAGATAACACAATAAAGCAACCCAATCCAAAAGTCTTGGAAACAAGAAAAGAAGAATTAATGTATAGAACAAGTTAAAAGACCAAGTCAGATCAAAGCAAATACAAAGTCAATAAGATAAAACATAAAAGAAGAAATACCAAAATATGTGCACAACGCAACATGACAGCGTGAATCAATCAATTATTTAAAAAATCAATTCCATGATTGATTGAATCTAATCCACATGGAGAATATCACTCTTCACACACAAATCTCAGATCCATATAAATTTTATATAACCGATTCTTAATTCCCCAGAAATCAATAATCAAATGATAAACAATTCAACAAATCCGAATCTTCCAGACCTAATTGAAATCGCAAAGCCAAACCTCTATATTCGAATCCAAAATCCACAGATCTCAATTATCTAACAGGAACCTAGCCAAAGAGAGAGAGAGAGAGAGAGACTTCACCTTTAGGGAGGGGCTGATCGAGCGAGCGAGAGAGAAGGACGACGACGACGACGACGACGAAGAAGAAGAGGAGAGCGAGATTCGCGTTAAAGCGCCACCACGACTCTGGATTTCCGAGTTTCTCTTTCCTCTCTTTCGCCACGTGTGATGCTGTTATGACCTCCACGCGTCCTTTTCGTTGCGTCAGTGAAATGAGAGTAAGCCTTTATTTTAAGGCCCATCATGCTTTATGATTGGGCTTAACTTCAAGTTTATCATGAAGCGATTCAATTGGATATGGGCTGGAACTACTATGGATATTAAATCATTAACTTCGGCCTTCTTGGGAGATTGAGCTGTCTGAGTAGCTGGTTTTGAAGAGTCATATATTAATATATACATACATTCTCTTTGCCAAGGATCAATCCTAGTCTCCTACAGGAGGGAGCTATATGAGATCCTGCCTACTCCAACTACCGAACCTAGATGGCCAGATCCTAAGTAATTTTTTTAAATAATAGTATTAACATTGTACATAGAAACTACAATACTTTCTTAAACATTTAAAAATAAATAAATTGTGAATTTTCGAACACCCATTAGAATGCAGCAAGAAGATGAAAAGTGGAGAAATAACATACTGTAAATACCAAGATGGGATTTCAATCTAGAGGTTGACCTAAGGAAACAAAGACAGATGTAAAATGCTTACAAAGGGACAAGTGAAATTGCATTTGACCTTTTTCTTGTTGTGAATTATAAAATTCTAACGGAAGATATGGCTGCGGCGCCGCTTCCTCTCTTGTCCCATGCTTCCTCTGCCTAAATTTTCATTTCTTTACTATACCATATGATATGGTGTTATCTATATATTTTATTCTTTTGCTAACGACTATCTATACTATATTTTTTATTTAACAGGAAAGTTCTTTTTGGGTAAGCTTATATAAACATAAGTATATAACACATGCACGCATATTTTTTTTCTTGACACATGCATATAACTAATTAGACTTCCCTCTTATAAAATAGAGAAATTGCAGTATATATACCATCCTTATCTTATATTTACAAACTATCACTTGCTACAGTAACTTTTTTTAATTTCTATTGTGCCCACATTCCTTTTATTCTAACATAAATGCACCTATAAATTTCCTTTATTCTAATATAGACGTATCCAAATTTTTTTTGATTTACTCATCTATTTCCGTTTCACGCACGATACCGAAATTAACCAAGATGAAAGAGTCCTCAACAATGGAGGGATACGTGAGGAGGCATCCGTCGAGACGCTTCGCTCACCGGTTGAATCACCTATTCCGAACCAGTGATATCGAAAGTATCTTTGCTTACAGAGTTATCAACTTTTCTCCCTCACCATTCGCATGATTGTTTAACTCCCACTCCCAGAAAATAACTGTTATCATTTACTTTATTTATTAACAGCTAACAACTATGCTATCTGTTATATTTTCTATTAGTCTCGTCCACAATTGTTAAGCAAATTTAATATTGTACAACCTCGTGATGATGCCTTTCTCGAGGAAGGGATATCACAGGATCAACCCGCCCTCTGATAACAGAATTTTTAGAATCAATTTCTAATCGCTAATCCTAAGCATCAATCAACCTAATCATCATAGCAAGAAGAATCTAATCCACTTAGGGAGATGAGCACACAAGCAATGTAGTTTAAAGTTTAATCCAAGTGTAACAAAGATTATAGTTCTCTAACAATCCTAAAAAGAGAATGAAATAAGAGAAAATAACTAAAGATTCAAACTCAAGCAATAAAAAACAGAGCAAAACAGAGCAAGTTTATAAAATTAAAGGCTTTAGACCCATGGGCTAAGGTCAATGAATAGGGAAGATCAGTCAATGATAGAGGATGCAAAGCAAAATAAATGAAGAACAGTCCTAAACTAAAAGAATCATTGTAGACAAATTCACTCTCATGAACAAATCCTATGCTAATCAAGTTCCAACCATCAACTCCCATTGGATCAAAACAAGATTGACATGCATAAAGAACCATCCTTTAATACTAACTAATCATCCTAACATCAATCATCATTGGTTAACATGCAAAGCTCTCAAATAATTTGGTTCATGAATTTCATCAAACACTTTTGGTGCAATGAAAACCCTAAGATCTAGAAACAAAGATTTTGTCTTCATTCTAGCATTAAGACTAATCATAAGAGAAAGAAATGGATAAACAAGCTTAAAAAACCCTAATCAACTCTTAAACTTCCCTAATCTACCTAACCCATAGATCTAAAAAGGATATACTCACTAATCATAGTGAAAACACTTAATCCCAAGGTAGAGATAAGCATAATCATTAGATTAGAAGATTAAACAAAAAACAAACAAAAGAAACAAAGATCAAAAGAAACAAAGATCAAAAGGGAAATTTTTATATAGATTAAGGAAAATTACCCAAAGGGTTTTAGGTTTAGACAAAGGATAAAAAGGGATCCCCTCTCATTATCCTTTTTAAACTATTTATAGTAAAAAACTAAAACTAGGTTAACCCAACAAATCTTGGCCTAATCAAAGCTTAAATGGGCTCAAACTACGAAGTCAACGCTGGTCAACGCACTAATTAAACGCTAAAAA
>KE155723.1:20067-41964 GCA_000411075.1 Sisymbrium irio | reverse complement strand
CGCTGTGGCCGACCGCTGGCGGGTGTCTGGAGCAGTTTGCTTGTGAGACTCACGATTCGACCGCTGTAGTTACGCTGGCGGCCTTCAGTAGACCGCTGGGAGAGACCGCTAGCGGTCACCTCTTGGCCGCTGGAACAGACCGCTGTGCACTCCTGGAGCGGCTTCTTCCATCGGTTGGCTGCTGTGGTGCTAAAATGCATCATTCCTACTCTTTTGACACCAAAACATCACCAAAACCTTCCTCCTTTGATAGAACACCTCTCTAGCACCTGATTAAGACAAAATCACACAAATGCAACCTAAAATTGCCTATATGCTATGCGAATGCACAAAGAAAGTTAAGAAAATGATCATAAAACTAACAAAAATGCATAAACATCACCCTCTCCAACCCAACTGTCCAGTCTACTACAACGCCTATCATACCTTTGGGTCCGATTCAGGTGTGTTATCATTCACGTTTTTTGTTTTAGTAATACAATTTAACATAACATTTACTAGTTTCTTTAAAATGAACCAAACATGTTATCATTTTATACCTGCACCACAATCGCATTTACATTTACTTTTTCAGAGTTTGTGGTTTAAAATCTACGATTTCGAGGTTATGTTTTAGGGTTTTAGTGTTTAGGGTTTAGAGTTTCGGATTTTGTTTTTTGGTTTTAGATTTTAGGATTTAGGATTTAGAGTAGGGTTTAGAGTTTAAGGTTTAGGGTTTAGTGTTTATAACATATTATGTGCCTGCTAATAATATTGGTAACACCTGTGCAAGAGAACAATTTAGTGATTTTCCCACCTAATAGCCTACACCATGAACATGTACCTACTAAATCTAAGGGTCTGAACTGAAGATACGAGGAAGTTTATGTCGGCTAAGCATATAGTAAAGAAGAAGGGCGTTTTCGACTTCTCCAAATGTTCATGCAACAGTGATCATATATTAAATTTATGAATTACCAGATACCTAACTATGAATCATTTTGGGTATATTGGCACAATTTTCATTATAAAATACATGGATATGGAGTATCATATTGTTATGTTAAAATATTAATCAAAAGTCGATAAATTTTATTCGTGCTCTGATATTATATTATATATAAGATATATAAATGAATTTATATATTATCAATTAGTTCTGAGATAAAAAAAAAAGTAATATAGTAAATCTTCACAAAGTCAGTTGATTTACAATTGCAAAAGTATGTGTTGGCTATACTATCTATATTACTATATATAAGGGCGATTTTATTATATAGCATAAGTTGATTTATAATCTTTCAAAAAGTTCGTTGAAAGGCAAGTTATGGCTATGAAAATTGTTGGCTAGCCTAGGAAGCTTAACATTTTATACTTAATATGTCATGTGGACAATAGCTATCTTAAGATATAATGTCGTGTAAATAACCAATACACAGTTATTAATTGAGTTTATAATAAATTCACGAGTTTGATTCGGCGCTAAAGAGATGACTAAAATATGGACTAAAGCCTACATTTTGGTAAGACAAAATAAGTTTATAAAATAAATGTGAGATAAGACTATGTATATGAAAACAATAGTTAAAAAAATTGAAAGTCTTCCAGTTGACTATTTCAAGATCCGATCCCAAGGCAACTAGTATCTTGTTATGGATTTTTTCGTACGAGTTTAAATATAGTTGCAAATTTGATATTCACGTAAGGAAAAAGAAAACACAATAATGATGGCACATATATAATGGGGTTATATACTTATAAATTTTATATTATTGCACTAACTAAATAAATTCACTCAGCTTTAAATATTTAGCAGAGGGACAAGAGTTTGTCGATTAAATACATCATATAATCCGACGTTCTCGCCATCAAATTGTGCACCAACACGTACAAAACTTAAAAGAATAGTTATATCTCATACATATTATACTATTTACAGTTCAAACCAACATCAACTGTTGTACAGATCGAGAAAGAATACTGCATGATTGGTAAAGATTGTAGAGACTGTAACAAGTAAAAATGAATATATATATCATACAAACTGAACCGATTAAATTTTAGCTATTTTTTTTCTCATAACCTAACCAATTTTCTACAGTCGTATTTTTTGTTTCTTCACGTTTTGTTTTATTTTTCTAATCAACTATTAAAAAGTTTTGAAAGGGATTTAATTTTCTAACAAAAAAATATAGCTATGATAAAAAAAAATTTACGAACTTAATTCTATAAATTTTACAGAAAATATTTATACAACTGCAACCCAACCAATCTGATAGAAAGAAAAACGTACTAATTAGATAAATAAATGAGAAAATTAGTCAAAAAAAGCAATAAAAAACAATATAAAAAGAAGAGCAATAGAAAAAAATATGAAGCATATCATATAAACTGACGTTTCATAAAATTGCATAAAAATTGTAATTAATACCTCGCTTCCTTAACGTTTATGTATAATGAGGACTCCACGTAAGTACAAGTCCATAACACCAAAACATAAAGTGAAAATTTTCAAAAAAAATCAAAACGACAGTTAAAATTTATGAACGATTCATTACATCTTTTTTTGTTAATGTTAGACGTCTAATGTTGTATACTATGAGACATCATTACAAGATGTAGATTAATTCTACACTGTTCTAGATATATCTGTAATCTAAAAGGTTTAATGACTATTTTCATCAAGTAGATTTAAACTACTTGTTTGTATGGTGTCTTTAGTCTAATAGATTTCTTTCATCACTTTGGTAAACCAATGTTGATGAAATTGGCTGATTTTATCCAAATAATTTAAGGTTTTTAAAATGGAGATCTCTCTTGATCATTAACTTAATATTTACTTAGACAGTATGCAAAATTATGGAAGGTATTAATTTAGAAAGTTTTGGTGATCTTTTTTTTATAATGGTGGAGAAAAAAACATATTTTTCATTATTGGTTTATCTAACTTTTCAAGTTTTATTTAATTATATTTATGTTGGAATTGCAACCATCGAAAAATGCTTTTCAACAATGAATATTTGTAAATACGACTTTGCATAATTATACTGGTGATGCATTTTTACGTAATTTTTTACTGGAAAACAAGTGTTTGTCATAATGGTTTCAAGATATAAGTGAGTGTGAATACATCTTTAAATAATCAAGGGGGTTGGTCTAGTGGTGTTTGAGAGAAAACACCCAATACGACACCTGCAGTCCGATTCCTGTTAACCACGTACGTAGATATGAGTTAATGCTTTCGGTCCATTTGAATACCTAGGAGAAGGTTCATATGTGGGTTGTACCTCCACTTGGGAATTAGGTCTGTGTCTTAAATAAATCTGACTTTAACCTTTTTTTAGTAAAAGAAAATAAATATTTAGTAAAATCAAAGACTTCTTTAAAATTTATTAGTGATGATATTTTCATTTTTAAGATGATCTCATAAATATTTGTTTTGGCTCTACCACTTAGAGGTGAAACATATTCTTATAATAAAAATTATTATAAACTAAAATATGGCCAACATTTTATATATTTGGCTTAGTACAATATCAAGTTGATTTTGCAAACAATCTAACATAATAATAAAATGAAATAGAAGAACCTTGAAGACACTACCTTCTTCCAAAAAAGAATGATTCCTTCAGCTATAGACCACTAAGATAATGAATATTCCTAAAAATAATTAGCCAAAAATTTACTTATTAATTTGAAGACCGGAAGCATAAATTCTCTCCTGATGGACATGTCAGTTAATATTATTGTAATTATTAGATTTAACCAATTTGAAAAAGCATTCTCCAAATATATGGCAAAACAAGCCTAATATAACATTCTAAATTTTAAAGATTTATTATGTATCTAACTAGTAAGTAGTCTAAAAACTATCAAAAAAATTTATAAGTCATATAAGTTGTAAACGTTTTTTTCAAAAATGGTTTTAGATAAACAAACACATACACATCATATAATTTAGCAGTGGTTCTCAGTTTAATGAAGCAATTAACTAGTGACAACTTCTAATATCAATTTCATCAATAAATACTTGACTACAGGAGAATCACAACTAACAAGGGTTTAATATCAACTAAACCAACACAATAGTTTGAATTGTACTTTTGCCCTATGGATAATATGATCACAATGTCAAGTAATATAAACTATCAAAACAAATTTAACATAACCTAAGACATTGAATTAGTAATTTCAGAGAAAACTGCTACATAAACTAAAAAGGGAATCATGAATACAAATTTTAAAACATAGATATATTCTTACTTTCAAAACTTTATAAATGATAAATATAAAATCAAATGAAATATGTATTTGCCTTGCACAGTGAGGTAAACCTTATACAACACAAATCATATATTGTTTATTTTCTCTTATATGTTATTATAACATTTGAATAATTATAAATTATTAGTAATAAACATATGTTCTCTACAAAAAAATTATTATCATAATAGCAGTTGACTAACTTTAAAAAAAATTAATGTTTTTCTTTAAGAAAAATATATATATTCATTTGATCATCATGTGAATAATGAGCTGTTAGAAAAACATTTTTAGCCAACAATCTTTTAGTGGTTTAATGCTGTCATGTTTTAAATGACTGAAATCCCAATGTAGTATACCAGTAATGCTATCAGCGCATCTCACCACAATTTGGATTGAGTTCAAACAGTCTGCATGATTAATCAATAACTAAAATGTAATTATCATATGAATGCTAATAATGTTATTTGAACAACTATGTGATATTTGATTTTGATAAAATTATATGATGTTGATATATGGTATGAGTATGATTTAGTTTAATATGAAAATCATATTAATTGGACATTATATTATTTCATTATATAAAAAAATGTATATTTATGAATGTAGAAGTACGATAAGTAGTCTATTTAATATGCTTTGCATTTCTTTTCAAAATTTGATACACTTGCTCATAAAAATATAAATCATAATCTGTCATACTATATTTGACTCTTGATTTCCTGAATGAATTGATTTATTACTAGTTGTAATTATATATATGAATTTGAAATATTTTTCTTAAACTGTTCAAGATCTTGAATGTTGGTAAATTGTTTTTTCAAATTTTTTTTGAGATTTTGTGTATTATTTTTCTTGGATGACTTGCTTTATTACTTTTTATTTTATTTTTCTATAGCTTAGAAATTGTATAATTTGATAATTTAGTCTAAATATCTTTAGTATAATAATTATAAATTTGCGGTATATTTTTTAAAAAAAAATTAATAAGACAATATAATTATAGAATTAAATTATATTAGTAATAAAATATATATTGTAGCATTTATTTTATAAAATACTTTATTTTATATAAAACTGATGTTACTTTAAATGAATGCAATCACCTTTAGGTAATTGTGGTTTTAGCTATTCTGTAACTTTAAATATTTTAATTGTGAAAATAAAATAAATAGGTTAATATTTTAGAAGTTTCATAATTGGATTATTTGTTCGAAATAGTTTCCAATATAGTCTAATTGATGGAATCAGTAATTAGTTTATGTTATGATCGTAATCACTTAAATACATATACTGCACTATTTATTATTATTTTTAAAAAATAATTTTCAAATTTAAAATATTATTTTAGGATGTAATTGGTAGATCCAAAAATAAAACAGAGGAGAGAAAAGTATAAAAAGAGGAAAATAAAAATGTTAAAAATGATTAGAACTTAATTTGAATGGAGTAAAATTTTTTTTTTTGTTATTCAGAGTACAAGTTTACTCTATCTTTCTGCAGTTTGTCTTTTTTAAATTCAACAATTTTCACTTGGATAAATTATTGCCAGATTGGAAATAAAACAAATTTTCTATATACTTTCACTCTAACTGTTCCATACCCCCAAGTACCATCCATTCAAGTGTTAGTATTCCAAACTTTTATCTATGATGTGATTACAAATATATGTGTGTGTAGTTTTAAATATATGATATATTGTTGTATTTTGTTTTATACATCGTCTTTACAAAAATATAATTGTTAAAAAGAAAAGATAACTCAACTAAAGTGTAGAATAGAAATTTTAAAACATAAAATGTAGAAATAGAAATGTAATCTAATGAAAATTCAAGTCTGATATGTTTATTATTTTTAATTAAATTAATTAATATTATGAAAGTAAAAAAATAATTACATCTATGAAAGTGTTTATTTTTATGGTATTCCACTCAATTTTGATGTGATAATATATCAAATATCCTTCAATATTATAAAAGTATATATATGCACAATTTTTCTTTATGTAATATAATATATATGTTATGAGTTTTTCGAAACTTGATCTTATTAATAATGTAGATTTTGTTTTCTACTCAAAGACGAAATATTTAGTATAACCAATAATACCATTATAATATAACTTTTTGTTTAAATATAAAATCCTGTTTAAAATAGAGTAAAACTAAACAAATTGAAGTTGTTTAGACGATTATGTTAATATCGGATATAAAATGTCTATATGAAGACTTTAGGATCACCAGACATTTTGGTTGATAAAATACCACACTTACTATCCATCTATCTTTAAATGTCTTAATACAAACTACACAGTGGATAGTTTTGAAATTACTCATAAACTGAGTTGGTCTATGGTTGAATGAATAAAGTTGATTTGGTAGAAATTAGGGAGTTCAAGCTATTTTTATGTCATTTATTAATCTTTTATAAATAAACTACTGAATATGTTCAATAACTTTGTTTCACCTTGCATGAATTTTGATAATTTTTCTAACAGCTAATATTATCAAGATATTTAACCTTTTTAGTATATTAAATTGTTTATGATATTGATATGATATTATAATATGAGAAAGTAAATACTTTGTCTTATTAAATAGATTATTGACACTTAAGTATGTAATTAAAAAATATTTCAATCACAAGATAATTGCATACACTTATTGAAAAAAAGAAAGGAAATATCATCATTTCTACATTTTAAAGATGTATCATGTGTTCATTTATTTTAGAACTGTTTTACCAATATTTTTTTGTTGTCGTATCAAACATATGTTTTAAAAAACAACAACAAAAAAATTACTTAAAAAATCCACATCAAGACGATTATGCAAAAACATCTACAATATTTACTGTTGAGAAGTATACCTTTCAATGGTTGAAGTCACAACATAAAGAATCAAACATAGCTTCAAAAATCAATAAACCAACAAATGATAAAGATGTTTCTTTGATTTCACCATTACATGAGAAAGATCACCAGTATTTTATAGATTAGTAAAAATTTCATATTTTTCCAATATTAGGTATATGTTACGTAAGTTGATGATGTAGAGATCTACGCTCCACAAAACTAAAATCGAATGGATAAACCTCAACTAATTTCACTAACAAGTATCTCAATATTTTTTTTCGTTAATATTATTAACAAGTATCTCAATATTTACTTAGTAAAAATGATGTAGAATGAGTTACAACCGTAACTTTCTATTTTTGGGGATTTTTTTTCATTTTTTTAGAACTTTTATAAAAATCGTGAAAAAATATTTTTTAGTTTATTATAAATTTACTGTATATTTTGTCTAGATTTTCTGTAGATTTTAAAGAATATTCAGTTAGAATATATGATTTTTTAGATTATGAATTCTAACAATAGATAGAACAACGACCATTAGATAGAATTTACATCCTAACCAAAGTTAGAACATAGAGAAATAGGTAGAATATAATTTATATTGGTGGTTAGAATAAAGAAAAATGAATATAATATAACGAAATCTATTCTGAATAAGTTAGAATAAGGACCAAAAAATAAAATATGAATTCTAACCTCATTTAGAATATAGAACAAAAATTAGATTAGATCGACACATATTCTAACCTTGTTAGAACATAAACAAAAGAATATAATATATATTCTAGTCAAGTTAAAACATAGACAAAAGTTTAGAATATGTATTCTACTGTTGAATAGAATATATTACAACTGATAGAATAAAACGAATTCATTATAAGGTAGCCTAAAATGTTAACAAAAACTAAAACTTACATTCTATGTTAAATAGAATTATTATTAATTTAATTCGAAAATATTTTTATTAAATTGTTTGTTTCCAAAAATAAAATGAAAAATATTGATAAACTAATATCTTTTCATTTCTAAATTTTTCCGATTTTTAAATATTTTTCTGATAGTTATTTAATTTTTCCGAAAATATAAATATGAGAAAAATCGTCTCATATAATCAAAAATATGTAAAAGTATAATGTGACAATTTGGATTTTAATCTAGAGTATTTAACCAAATCTCCCTTTAAATTTTAAAGGTGTATAACTAAAATAGATTAAAAAAAATTATTTACTAGTTTTTACTTGATTTACTTTGTATTTCCTTGTTTTAGAGTCATATCAGATCAAGATATCAAAATAGCAAAAATGACACAAAAATGAGCAAAAGACATAGGTTACAAATTGCTTTGATTTTATTGTTCTAATAGATTTAAGACGATTTGTTCAAAAGAAGTTTGTTCAAATAATCTAACCTATTATTTTAATAGATTTTATGTAGTTTTCTTTGATTCTCTATTTTGTATATTTATTGTTAAGTTGGGAAAATTCAATGAATACATAACTTTTTAAATGAATCAAAGGGTTTATTCTCAAGTTCTATACTCTAATTGGTCATATTGCATGATTCTATAGTAGCTAGTTAGTAATTAATTTGATTTAAGGGTTTTAGAACCATGAAAGTGATGAATCTAATAACTTGGACTATTGTTTGGTGAGATATACCGTTGTAACTTGTAACCAACGAAAGTTGAATATAATTGTGGAGTTTAGTGAAATCTCAAATTTTGTCTGGTTTATGCACATTTACATTTTATAATAACGGACGAAAACTGAGTCTATTAATTTTATAGGTATAGAGGCTGGAGAAATGAAAATTGAAAGGCTTTAAAATATGTGTTTCGACTTTAAAAACTTGACGTATAGACCATAATAATCGTATGATGCATGTTCTATATATATATTTCCACGGCTTAACACATTTTCCTTTACTTCTTTAAAACCTGTTTTTAATTGCTTTCTCTATATTTATTCTTCATCAAAAACTCACACACATTCTTTGTTTGAGCTATACTTTAACCCAAGTCTTAGAAGTTTAAAAGTGTGTGCGCGCAATCTTTAGGGAATCCACAGCCTATGACGTCGTTTTTCTTTTTTACTATCTCGATCGATTTTTATAACACAACCGAACTATGCATGCTCAGATCTTTTTATCCGGAAAAAATTAACGCATCTGATTATAAACACACCAATGACAAAGTTGAAAAAATATACACATATATGGTCTTCTGTATTTCACATGGTATACCATACATGTGACGGGAAATTTCCTGATCCCTATTGCCCAAGTATAGATAATATATAAAAAAAATGCTTTAAAAATGTTAAAAAAACAAACACCATCTAATTTTATCCATGATTCCATGGTAACTCTGGTTAAATTATTTGTATGCCAGAATGAACGCTTAACTAATTAACATGGATTGGTTTGATCTTAAAGATAAACTGATTATTTAAAGAAAGTCAAAGCTAGCTTTAGATGCGTACTAAAGTGAATAATACAAATAGTAAACGAAATTCTGATCAGCAAATGGAATTTGACTTAAGTACTTTAAAATCCAAAGCTAACAAACAAATACAGAGGTTTGATTTTCATCTCCACTAATGGGCATAGATCTTTCTCTCAAGCTCGAGAAAGAGAAAAATGAAGAAAGATCAAAATACAGCTGCGAGAAGGAAGAAGAAGAAGATGATGATAACGCTATTGAAGAGAAAGATGAAAAAATGGTGGGAGAAGATGAAACTGAAGATTCTGGTTTAAGTTCAAGAACTCGTAAAGACGAAAATGAACGTGAAGAGGTACTTACTATACGTCTAACCATACATCAGAACATTTTGTGTGAAAATATGTTAACATCCATGGATGGAGATCAGCTCTTGCAGATGCAGATCGAGATGGAACACGTGAAAGAAGAGAATACGAGGTTAAGGAAGCTTGTAGAGCAAAGCCTTCAAGATTATCGCCAGCTCGAGATGAAATTCCCTGGTAGCGATCAAACCAACAAGATGGTAAGAGAATCTTGTCCTTTGTTATACACGTTACTTTACAGATGTAGTTGTGGTAGTTAACAGGTCTATGTAACTTGATGTCTTTAATTTAGGATCTTGAAATGTTCCTTGGGGCACAAGCCAAGGCTCGGAAAAGAGGAATCGAAAGATCTACGTCCTTGAATTTGGTAGACGGAGAATTAGGGCTTTCACTTTCTCTACAGAAAAAACAGAAACAAGAAGTGAACAAAGAAGTTGACTCTCATAACAAGCAAAGATACAATAGTAGCAACATAATTCAGGGACAAGACATAATAAACACGCAACCTGTCATAACGGCTTCTCCGGGGAATAGAAAGGCCAGAGTCTCTGTGAGAGCGAGATGTGAAACCGCAACAGTGAGTTTATTTTTATATCCGATCTTAGACTCAGTTTGGAGACTGATTACATGAAAGTTTTTAAAATATTATTCTGTATATGTGTAGATGAATGATGGATGCCAGTGGAGAAAGTACGGTCAGAAAACCGCGAAAGGGAATCCATGTCCAAGAGCTTATTACCGATGCACTGTGGCTCCAGGATGTCCCGTTAGAAAACAGGTAAGCTCTGCGACAAGTGCAACATACCCTCAAATGATCTAATTTAGCGAAAATGTACTCGATAACCAAATTGAATTATTGCATTTACAATGACGACAGATAAATCAAATAGTGTAAGTGATTTGTTTATCGCATGTATTTTTTTCTTCTAAACAACATACATATTTTATGCGATTTTTTTTTATCATATAAAATAAGATTTTTTTTATGATAAAACGCTATTTTACATGTTTTTAACGGAATTTCCTTAAATAACATACGAGAAACATGTCGTTTACCAATCATGAAAACTATCTTCTTCTGTTTTCATTTTCTTTTTCATGAAAACTATCTTGCATATAAACCATATAAGTTATTTTTATTCAGATGATAATTCTTTCGTATAGTGTATCACTTTTATTTTCCAACAAAAATGCACTTTAACTAGATTTGAACTCAGGCGAGAACATTAATATTTAATATAGATCACTAAAAGACATGTCATGATTCTATTTGATGTAATATATGATTGTTTGATAAGTTGTTGCATTAATTTGTGAAGGTGCAAAGGTGTTTAGAAGACATGTCGATATTGATAACAACCTACGAAGGAACACATAACCACCCACTTCCGGTCGGAGCAACAGCCATGGCTTCAAGTGCTTCCACTTCTCCATTCTTGTTACTCGATTCTAGCGACAACCTCTCTCATTCTTCCTATTTTCAACAAAATGACAGCAACAATCGATCCATCAGAAGCTTGATCAACTTTGATGATCCATCATCTAGAGGAGGAGACCATGTTTCCTCTTCCCAAAACCGATTAAACTGGATGATGTAGAGTTTATCTGCTTCTCATCAAATCTCTCTTTGATTCTATTATTTTATATAAGTGAAATCGCCATCATGATATTTTTTTTTTGTATTTTATCGTTCTTGTTTTCAAACATTTATGTCCCCCGTATATACAAAATTGAAGGTTGCAGAAATAACAAAAAATAACAAAATTCAAGTTGGAGACTTTGATCTTAATATGTTAAAAATAGAAATGGATACCAAAATAACCACACCAAATGATCAAAGTGATTACAGATACAAATCTCAACACGCTCTTCTATCTCTCATAGAATCATTTTATACAAATCGCTTAGAATTCTCCAACAACATTTAAAAACTAAGTTGATCATCAATCTATAGACTTTGTCAAGAGGGTTTTGAGTTTGGAGCCAGGACCAAGACCTACTCCTTTCTTAATATTGTGGCACTGTTCCAACATCTGGCGTGGCGACAGAGATTTTTGGTGTTACGAAAGAATCACATTTCTACAAACTTCGCAACCTCTGATGAGAAAAATATTTAGTGAGCTATCTTTTGCTTCCACAACAATTTACATGCAACTAAGGGAAACCAGATGATTTCTCAGTCACCCCGAAGGCTCTTGCTTCATATGGAAACCGCCATTTTGCATTGTGTTGAATGGCAATGGCATCGCCTGAGGAAATCAAATTCATTGCTATCACCAAAGAGATCAAGATGAAACTAACAACATGCGTATATCTAAACCAAAATCCACTAAAAGACTAAAATTGATTTAAAAGATGGAACATACTAACTATTGGTTTTTAACCGTTGAGAAGCAACTATTCTTATATTCTCTAGATAAACTTACCATCAAACCAAAACATTCAAACATTCGCAAGCTCGTTAGAAGCAGAATAATTCTATTTTTGAGCCCTTTAAACCAAAGACTTAAGGTTTAAACTACAGTAGGAGTCAGAAGTGACAAAAGAAGAGAAAATGTAGACAGCCGACATGCAGAAAAGGGACTTTAAATGCGAAAATGAACAGCCTATTAACTTACCAAAGTTGAATTATTCAATATGGTAGCCGAGAGATCATCATTGATTGCAACCGGCAATGGTGGCATCTGGCTCATCAAGCCAGGCATATTATTCATGCTGCCAAAATTAAGACATCAGTT
Source organism: Sisymbrium irio (assembly GCA_000411075.1). Taxonomy (NCBI): domain Eukaryota; kingdom Viridiplantae; phylum Streptophyta; class Magnoliopsida; order Brassicales; family Brassicaceae; genus Sisymbrium; species Sisymbrium irio. Next base: position 29,325 of record KE155723.1, on the reverse strand, counting down.
AACCAAGCTCCACCCAATTTCTAGGAAAATATTTAGAAAGGTAATCAACTTACTCAGTCTGGATGGTGATAAGATTGTTCCTTGTCTGACAAAAGAGATCTATGTTATCATGTACCTGCTCATAATCATCAGGAGGGAGCGATTTTAGCTAGAACGCATTTGCATTCTTTTAAAACCAGATAATCTAGAACTTACCTTATATGAGGATAGATTAGCTCTAATTTGACTAAAAGCTCTTACATTCTGTTCTAAGAGATTGATTGCATGGCCACTTAAATCTGAGACAGAAGAACGAAAAAAAATCAGTAGAAAAAAAAAGCTAAGACAAATGATTACTGCAACTTCATCTAAACGCCATATGAAATAGAAGTTAGAGGAACCATCTTTACAAGTTAACAGAATCAGAGAGAGGACTTCAGTGTAGAATTTCACCAAAACAAATACACAGAGTAGTCGTTTTATACTCAGTCTAGATGAATGACATATATAATTTCAGAAATTCCTCTTCGCATCAACGTGAAAAAATGCTGGAGATATTTTATAGAGCATCAGCTTAACATGAATGCACTCTAGAGAAGGACATTGAAGTTAAAACAACACCTTCACTGTCTATGTGTAAAGGCTTCTTCTAAAACTAAACTACTTTACAGTCGCGGGGTTCTTAATCACCTAACTAAGAGAGCATAAGTTTTGCTGAAAAATATAAAGGCCCTACAATCTTAGTTATCTAACCAAAGAAGGCTAGATATATATACCTAAACGATATTTGAAACTTTATTAATACATCAAGCAATTAGAACGTATTGCCTCCTTTTGAAAACAAAGAAGAATATATGTGTGTATATTAATGAACATGAAGACCTGGAAGTTGGTATATTCAGATGAAAATTTCTCAGATAAAGATAGATGTTAACCTTCACATGGACTATGTTTGCTGGAGCTCGTAAAAGGCATCAAGAAAGGGTACGAAGCCATGTTATCAGGCAAAACAGAAGGTATGATGGAAGACAATTCCGTCTGCTTGTCCTGAAGAGATATTTAGGACCAAATCAATTTATCTTTTCAATCTAACTTGATCTCAAATTGCAAATGAAGAAAAAACAAACAAAAAGTCGCTTTTCTTTGTGCATTTAAAGGAGTCACTAATCAAATTGAACAAATGGGTAAATGGCAAGAATCGCCAACATACCTTGCTAGAACTTGTTCTTTTTCCACAATTTAATTCTTCTGCTTTTCGTCTCTTTCTCTGTTTAAAACAGATTCAGTGATCAGTATTTTAATGGGCAAAGACAAAAGGCAAAAAAAGTAAGAAAGCATTCTGCAGATAAGAGAATATTTTGCACAAAACTCTAAACCACAAACAGTTATGCTCCCTATTCTCATACCTGTAACTCAAATAATACAACATGAGGCGACAATAAGACAAAATTCCATCCTAAGGCAAAGTCTACCCACACAAAATCTAAATAGTAACCATTGAACAGTGTAGTTCAAGAATCTCTACTCTTATCGACGTATTAAATCATAATACTTAAACACTACGCCCTGTGTGTCATTTTCCTTAAAGATTCTACATCAAACTGTCATTAAACTTAACAGGAGAGGATACTACATAATTCGACCAAAACTAGTTATTAGGACAGGACTTCAACACTGTTTCTTTGATATAACATAGACCTAAGACTGCAAACATGGTTACAAAACTCCAAAACCCGCCGAACAAAAACTTTAAAACAGAGCTTTACCGTCATCCATCTACACCGCAAAGCAACATCTCGAACGGTTTTATCAGGTAGAGTGGCTGCAATTTTAATATACTTCATAATACTTGGCTTATCCTTATATCTGCAAAAAAAAAAAACAGAATCAAACCCTTTCAATCATATCAACTTCAAACAAAACAAATCCCATTAATAAAAAAAAGAAAAAAGAACATAAAACACTCACTTCTCAAGCCCATCCTCCAACTTGAACTGTTCTTCAGTAGACCATTCACTAGCCAAGGAAGTATCTAGCTTAAGCCCAGAAACCGAATCAAGAGAAGAGTTCCCAGTCTGATGAACTAACCCAGAAGTAGCAACATTACTTATCATATTCATCCCCAACAAGGAACCACTTCGACCCAAGTAAGGACCCATTGGAATCATCTCAGAAGAACTCAAAGACTGGAAATTTATAGCGTGACGGCTCATCATAGAACTCAAAGTATCCTCGTGACGAAACCCAGAATTAGATCGTGTAGCCATCCACATAACACTATACCATACACACACCTCTAAAGCTAAAACCTCACCATCAACTAATAAAAAGGAACAAACTTTAAGAATCTAAATCAAGAACCCTTCGAAACTAATCTTAAAGCCGAGCTTCTATGAGTTCCCGGAGATCCAAAGCAAGACAAGAAACCCTTTGATCAGATATAAAAAGACAAACTTTGAGAAAGTGAATCATCTTACGCCATAGGGAAGAAGAGGAAAACGAAGTGAAAAACTTGACCTTTGTATTTAGCAAAAGCAGAGTCTTTTTTTTTTGTTTTTTATTTAATGAATTTTATTTTGTGTGAATACTCTCAAGAAACCAAAATTGGTTTTTTGTTTACCAAATCACACCAATTATTTGCCTCTCTTTTTAGTTTGTGGAATTGCTTTTTAATTTGCTTCTCTCTCTCTCTCTGTCTCAGCCTCAATGGAGAGAGTTTTTAGAGAAATAAAAGATTAGAAAAATGCAAAAAGTGTGTCTCTATTGTTGTGTAGTGTTGTTGTTAATATATACTTAATGAAAACAACGTCAACTTTCCACCATTTTCATGGAATGGGATAAACTCTAAAGTAAAATTCCAAAATTAAATATTTTTCCAACATAATAGGAATATTATGTGATATGGAAAAAATAAAAGAGTTTGACTGTAAATAAAGAATAGAATCAAAAAATTAGATTCCCTCCCTAATTGAAGGAATGTAGACCAAGAACATATATTCATTTGGTTTTGTTTTATTTTTATTTTATATGAATGTTTGGTATTTTACAAATTAGAATGAAAATAAAAAAGAAATGGAGAAAAAAAGATGGTTGGCAGATCGTGGAATTCAGGAAACAGTGCGAATCCCAATAACAAAGCATTTGATGCCTCTCTCTCTTCTACCACACTTTTTTTATTTATTCCAAAGTTTTATCAACTAGGCACGATTTTTTGTTCTTTAAAATAATATGTCTCCTCGTTGTCGAAAGTTGAAACTGTACTTCTTTGATTGGATTCATGGCTTTTTTTTTGTTTGTATGGAAATTTATCCTAGCATCTCAATAATTGTGGGATAAAACACATACACACATCCGTTCGTACAATGCTTCAATTATATGAGATATATTGGGTTTGCAAAAAAATAATACAATAACTATATGTTTAATTCTAAAACCACTAGCTTAAGATAGACGTTGCGACTTTTCTTAAAACAGATAATGTGGTTGAAGTGTTCGTTCGTTATGGGCGGCAGATATTTACATCGTCGGTGAGATATTAGGTTCTGTAACGTTCCACAACTCAACAGTGAAGTGTTTTTTTTATAGTCATGATAATTACTTGATTAGTATGGATGCGTATCGTTTATTCATTTGTTTGAAAGACACTGGTAATGACAATATATGTTTAGAAACGTTTTTCTTCATGATGGAGGAGTCATGGACAACTCACATAACTGGAATGGTAAATACATTATCAGGCCCAGCTCACTTATCTTATTGGGTCCACTATAACATTTATAAAAGACGCTAATTTTCATATGCTTAGTATTAGTTCTCAACTTTTGTTTAGCATTTGGGCTTTACAAGTTAATAGTTTTACTAAAACACTATAGGGCAAGAACCGGGCCTGCATATTATACTTGCTCAATTAGCACTATTTCCATGCCATGGGCCTTGACTTAGAATAAAGAGAGAAAAAAAATATGTGTAAGTAGTAATTGAACTTATGAATGGAAAGCTCTGCGACGCGTTCAATCTATTTGTCAGTCCTTACATGATGTCTGCTCTCTACGGGTTTCATGCCACGTGCCCTTTTAAGACTAGTGTATACAAAATTGATTTCAAGAAAAATACTGTTTAGTTAGTTGTTATCATCCCCCAACTAAAAGCTGCTCAGCATTTTGGAGTTCCGGCCATGAACCCGAAGCCCTTATCATCGGTTTTTTGTTTAATTATGTTATAACTTTTTCTGTTAACTCGAAAATTCTCAAGGTGTTGATCGGTAATCTCCTTGATTTAAATAATACTAGTTTATGATATAAATAGCATATCTATAAATCATTTCATGATCATAATTGTCATCGCGATCTCTATCCTCATACAAACAAGTCTTAGTTTGTAAAATTCTGAAACCGAAAAGATTTCAATTTTATGTTAATATATACAGTTTATATTATATTTACAGTTTGGCAAAAAAAAAGAAATATATACAATCGGAACTAGATATATAAAGTATAGTAATCCACTAAAGAAAACAAGTACCCAAGTGGCGTTTGGTGAAGATTCGCGTCTGTGGATCATGTTAACATCGACATATTAAGATTTTCTTTGATAATTATAAATATTTTAAATGACAAGAATGTTCGATTCTCGACAAACTCGCGAACGTTCGTCTAAATTTTGATATAATGATCTACTCAGATAATCGAAAAGAAAAGAGAAAAGAAAAAAAAATCTCAGAGAGTGTTAAACTGTCAGAGAACAAAAGAGAAAACTCATGTGTAACTTTAAATAAACGGTGTGTAGTGATGGTATAGCACAAAATTGACGTACGTTATTAGAATTGTGTTCGTGCACAGAAATAAAGATGAGATTCCTTAAAGCTGGATAAAAAATCAACGGCCAAGGAGAAGCATATTGTCAGTACTCAGAAGTCATAATATACCTTCCATACTAATACATGAACTAATTGACGCCTCAACAAATTGTAACACTTCGTATTAGAAGAATATCTATACTATTAAAACAAAACAGAAAAAACAATGTTGGACAACAAGCTTTTTGTACACTTTTTTCTGGCGTACTTACGTTATGGAGAACCCACAAAGCTGAAAGCATGCGCCGCACGTGTCGACAGCATCTGAACACGTTGCTGGATTCCTTACGCATTTCTGTTTGTATATAAAGGTAAACTATTTTTGCAACAAATTATACTTATGTAGAAGAATACTATTCTTTTTATATGAAGTAGTAAAATCACCAACTTACACGTCTGCTCTATGCATAAAAGTACTGTGCATACGTGTGGAGGTCTACTAGTTTGTAATTTCAGGAAATTGTAAACTAGTTCTATCACATCTTTGTCTTTCTAATCGAAAATTTTGAGAAAAGAATATCACTTTAATTTTTGGAATCTCTGTTGCAATAGCCTAAACAAAATATAAGTATAGTTCCACAAAACGATGGCCACTAAACTACCATCAATGTGGTTAGTTTACATTGTAATTAAGCTATTCTCGCATAGTAATCTCATTTTTATAATTCTCGCATCTCAAGAACATAGATCTAATGTTTGAATATTCCATTTTAAATAAAAAGTTCATTATTCGAATTTTTGGGTCTCTAAAGGCTAGGATCCACTGCCCGTTTGTGATCAGAGAAGAGATTTATATATTAAAATTTGCAGAAATTACATATAATTATGCAATGGATTTTCATGAGTAAAATTTTAAAAATAAAATTCAAGGTATATTGCACATATTTTAGAATCCACACACATAAATTCTTAAAATAAATGCCAAAATTATAAATCTTGAAAATTATAAAACCTAGAGAATTAAGTTTAAATATATGATTGAAAACCCAATGTTACTCATTTCAAATGAATCTATATACAAATATTTTTCAAAATCAATTAGCTTTAAGTAACACTGGATTTTATTGAAGTATTTGAATTATTGAATTGAATAACACCAGATTTTAAGTATCTGATTTATAAATATAAGATCCAATAAGACTAGATTTTAAACCATAACTTAGAATAATAAATTGAATAACACCAAATTGTGATTATATTTAAACTCTATTAAAAACCATCACTGAATAACAGCTAGTGTCTTTTTGGAGTACAGTACTTTAGGAGCACTAACATTAGACTGCATTCTATGGTGGGAGATGATAAATCTATAATAATATTCCGAAAACATATTTTACCTGAATTTGGCATCTACCTATGTCACATAACGCATTTATGGTACTAAAATGTAGTGGACCACAGGGACAAAAAAAAATATTGGGGGAAGAAAAGAAAAAATATGAAAGAAAGATCATCTATCGGTGTAATAAATATAACTCAGGGCCTCAGGAGTGTCTATCTCACTTGGCTAGGTGTTCTCTCCATTTGCTCTCCTTTCTCTCCGTGTCTCTTTCTGGATTGCTAAGTAAGAAAATTTTGGGTAGGAAAGTAGAAGAAAAAAAAATGGTCGGTAAAATATGTAAAATGTGGAGAGAAATTAAGGGTATAACGGCAATGGTGGTGGTTCAGATAGCAACCGCAGGGTTGAACATTTTGTTCAAGCTTGCGGTGGAAGATGGTATGGAGCCAAGAGTTCTCGTGGCCTATCGTCTCTTCTTCGCTACACTTTTCATGCTACCCCTTTCTTTCATCTTTCAAAGGTTATCTTTGTCATACATTTACAATCAGTTTTTGTATGTTTTGATGTTAATTACTTTGATCAATTTGTCTCGTTTTTTAACTCTATGTGTGATCGGTTAGGACGAAGAGGCCAGAATTTACATGGAGTCTATTCTTATTAGCACTTCTCTCGGGATTACTGGGGTACGTTAATTTTCACACGACAAAATGTCTTTCAAGCTCTACATGTGTTCAAAGCTTCACCTTTTTCTTCCTTTTTTTTTGTTTCCTTGTGTCCCGACCAATTTTCTTCAAACTGATTGTAAGAAACCTTTATGGTGTGACTGTTACACAACTCGCGTAGTCCTATGTTCAATTCTACACGTAAAGATGCAAACCATTTAAAAGAAAACTAGCTAGCTGGCTAGGTGAGACGTGGGGTATTTAGCTTAGCTAGGATTACTTACAAAGTGATTTTGAAGATATTTTTCTAGACTCTATATATTTTACATATATCAAAACCATATGGTATCCATATTATCAACCGGTGGTTTTAGTCAACATGTCCCAGGACGTAGAAAACTCTAGACGATTACGTTTCAACGTAATCAAGATGATCAACTAAAAGTTTTAGTTAGGGTGCATGCATCGTACTCAGTAGTTTAACCATTCTAATCAATATTTTCAACCAACGGTTTTACATTTAAATCCAACATGTACCAAAAAATAGAAAAGTAAAATTATGCTGAAATGGCAAGAATACTTAACTTTGTAAATGCTTCAGGGATTAGTCCAGGTTTATATCGGAGGGATCTACCTCAATCATATGCTGTATATTAAATTTATTATAACGTGGTGATATATAATTGAACAGTGCGGTGATACCGAGTATCTTAACCATAACGGGTCTAGCTCTAACGTCAGCAACATTCGCTTCTGCTGCTTCCGTTCTCAGTCCATTGATCACTTTCATATTGGCTGCATTCCTTAGGCAAGTCTAATCAATCAAATTACAATAATCCATTTTTATACGAAAGTTAAATTATTATCTCATAACAAAGAAAATTGCCCGTTTATATATGTATCCACCTAATTCTTTTTCTGGTGGGTCCCATAGAATGGAGAATGTACGGCTTGGATCGAGCGAAGGGAAGGCTAAAGTTTTTGGGACACTCTTCGGTGTTGTTGGAGCTCTTGTCTTTATATTCTACAGAGGAATAGAAATTCATATGTGGTCAACTAAGGTCGACCTAGTGAACCACCCACGTGGCTCCTCAGGTGATGCTACCTCCCACCACATTTCCATCTTCGGGGCTCTTTTAATTTTTGGTGGTAACTTATCTTACTCACTTTGGCTATTACTGCAGGCAAGATTCTTTCACTTTTCTTCTCCATATATATTGTCATGTATGTGTACGTTTATGGACCAAGGCATGTATAGCTTGGTTTTGACACACCCAAATCTCTAACTATTCTGCAAACCCTCTTGCATAATATAAGAGCTTTTACTTTGTGATATATATAGGACTAGACAATATGAAAGTTACATCAATGGTTACACTTTTTGCTTACGGTTTTTTGTTGACAGGTTAAGATAGGCAAACAATTCGGAGGGCCTTTTTGGAACGCAACGCTAATGAACATGACGGGAAGTTTAGTGGCTGTGCTAGTTGCTCTATGCTGGAACATAGATTTGAAGGAATGGAGATTAGGATGGAATATCAGGCTCTTAACCATTGCTTATGCGGTAAGAAAAAAAAGAATATATAGAGTAGTCTAAAACTATTTGAAAACCATGTGCAATTTTTATTTACATAACATAAAAATTTCTAACTATATAAAGAGCTGGTCTTGTTGGTACATAACACACTCATTCGAGTCAATGAGTGAAGATTCATTTAAGGTTGGCCTTGAAATAAAATTTCTTCTGTGGTCTGTTGCAGGCAATTGTGATTTCAGGGATGGTGGTAGCAGTCAACGCATGGTGCGTCGAGTCTAGAGGGCCCTTATTTGTATCGGTATTTAGCCCAGTAGGACTTGTGATCGTAGCTCTTGTTGGATCATTTTTTCTAGATGAAACACTTCATTTGGGGAGGTACAAAAAAAACTCATGTACATTGTATTGCTTTGTGGAGATGGATTTGATGTATGTATATATAATGATTTATATCTTTACTTGGCGACATTACAGCATAATTGGTACAGTGATTATCGTGGGAGGATTATACCTTGTGCTATGGGGTAAAAACAAGGAGATGAAGAGTATCACTCCGACCTCGGATTATATTGAAACAATTAAGACAACCAAAGAGATCACCCTCAACAATCTCCCCACATTAAGTACAACAAATATCCCCTGAATAAAAATAGAAATCGACCATATTACTTTTTATATTTGTTCTAGGTCTCTAGTTATTAATTACTTATATACACATGAATATTAATTTCTCTGTGTAAGCTACGACGAAGATTTATTGAATGATGTATGGAAGTTATAATGTGTCTTAGTTACAGAAAAAGAAGTTATGATGTGCCTTCTTGACTACCACATTAAAACTACAAAAATTTATATTTTGGATTATAGTTTCAAGAACAATGTAAAAATTGTAAAACCAAAAACCTTCTTCATTTGTATAAAGTTATAATTTATAAACGGTAGTTGTGTA
>KE155723.1:5529-19916 GCA_000411075.1 Sisymbrium irio | reverse complement strand
TAAAAAAAAAAAAAAGAAAGACAAACGTTCACGTGTTCAACTAAAATCTAATATCTTGATTAAGTAGGAATGGGCCGAAAATAGGCCGGTAATGTGCCGATAATGAGCCGGTAATGGGCCATTAAAATAACACCCCTCTTTGCTAAACCTACACCCTTGATCATAATTGATTCTCCAAGAATCATAATTGATTCGTACAAGACAAATCACCAAAGATTCGCGAGTTAACATAAGCAGAGGCCACACGACACCATTCTTCCTCTAGACAGAAAAGAATAACACACTCGTACAGGCTTCGTCTTGCCTCGTCTTTAAAACATGTACACGTATGCAGGTATAAATGCACATGTTTAGACCCCAATACGAAAAAGACTAAATTCCGCGTTAGACATGACATCTGAGTATCGTCCAAGAGTTATTGTGAATGGAACAAGAAGAACAAGAACGTTCCATTACTTCTATTGCCGTCATTGTAGCCGTACCATTAGGCTACGAAACTATGGTCTATATGGTCCTTTATGTCCTTTCTGTTCTAGAGAGATCAATCTTCACGACGAGCTTGACATTATGAGGCTTAACCGACCTTTTTGGGACAGCGATACAGATTGGATCACGCTCCATCTTATCAACTCATCGAGAAGTAACGGCCGGTTCAATCTTGAACTAGTTAACTCCGATGATGAATTCGTTGATGTCATGCCTAATGAACGGGTCGGTCCACCACCGGCCTCTTTATCCGCCATCGAGGCTGTGAAGACGGTGAAAATCTCGGAAGAAGATTTGGAAAAAGAGAAGGTTTGTGCCATATGCAAGGAGGAGTTTGAAGTTGGAGAGGAAGGAAAAGAGTTGGAATGTTTGCATTTGTACCATCCAAGCTGCATTGTGTCTTGGTTGAATATTCATAATACTTGTCCCATTTGTCGTTTTGAGGTTCACTTAGGCGTTTCCGAAAGTAACGTTGACGAAGGAGGGTCTGACCACGTCGACCATGATCGATCAAGTCGTTCTCGGAGTCGGGTTTGTTCTTTGTGGCCTCTCCGGATGATGTTCGATTGGGTACATAATCTCATCGGTAAGATTCCTCCTCCTGATTTAACTTTCATGGCTATCCTAGTATGCTTTCATGTTTTTTAATTATAAATATAACACTCTTTAGATTATATCGCAGATTTAAGAATAAGAAACAATTGACAAGAATATTGTATGAAAGTAGGAATTACAGACTATATACATATTAAGTTATTTATGAGAGACAGGGGAGTAAAAAATTCACATCAAAATAAAAATAAAAATTAAAGAGGCAATGAGGACAAAGGCGAAGAGCGGCGTTTACCGAACATTATTTTGTAAAACAAAGCTTGACTTTTAACAGAACATGTTTTAATATCATGGAATGGCCATTATCTTTGATTCGTTTGCAACTTCTATCTCGTGTAAATGAAATTCGTGGTGATAAGTTTTGTAGTTGTGAAATATTTACGAAAAGGACAATACATACATGGAAGCATAACACATCGCCCACAAACAAAATCAAGATCGTATCAAATTAAATAATCCTCCATCACCCAATTAAATAGTAATGCAACACCAATTTCATATTTATAATTATATATGCACCCGTTTATGTTATTTGCGACACAACCTTATTCCAAACATCATCCATCAACCAAAACTTGCAAAAGAAAAGAAAAAACAAAATGGTGTATAGTAGGCGACAAGTGCTCTGTTGATTACCATGATCTTCATGGCTTCATTAATTCCTTTCCCATACACTTGACGGCCTCCTAATGACCGTCGTCTAAGTAACGGGTGTATATGTTGCATTGCTCCCTTAAGGGAAACCGGCGTAGCGAACTTTGACGTACAAAGATGCTTTAGTAGGGTTAATCTTCCGGTCGCATTCTGCTTGGTCGTCCCACTAATAAGTGGTGTCCTCACAGCTTCCCTGAACCTAGTCATCTCATTAAGTACAAAAGAAAATGTGGCCTCTTTAAAAAATTGAAATGTGTTCAATCCAAAGAGTTGTTAAGGCAAAAATAAAAGCACATGTAACCAATTGACCAAAACATATATTGTATGACATGTAGCCCTTTAATACAGAATATATTGTTATGGCTTGAACCAAATGTTTCATTTGCCTTATAGGAGCGGACCTGACAAATTTATAGCAACCATTACCATACCTTACCTTTTCTGTGTGTGTCAACACTATATACTATATAGCCATACCTTATAGAAAAAAGAGATCAGAGTTTTATGGTAATATGACGTTAAATCTAATCTTGGAGAACGGAGGAGAATCAAGTTGTTCATCTGAGATGAAACCAATGACTATAATGTTCTGAATAATTTTGTTTAAATCCTCGCTGGGCTCAACTAATATAGCGGGCCTACAATACAGGCCCAAAACTAAGTGTCGTAACCCCACGCGCGTACATAGAATCCCCCCTAATGCGATGCCTCTTCAACTCCTTCCCATATCAAAAATTCAAAATCAGTCGTCGTGAGTTCCGTTCCGTTCCGTTCCGTTCCGTTCCTCAAGCTGTAACTTGGATCTCATCCCAACAGAAACAAAATAAATATATTAGGGTTTTCTGATCAACACTCGAAGAAAGATAGAAAGAATGGTGAGAACTCTTCTAGTGCTTTCTGATTATCCTAATTTCGAAACCCTAATTTACCTTTTTCCGTTTGTGAATGTTTGTTTATGTGTCCAGGGTGGTGAAGGAGAAGATCTAGAACCTCTTTTTGATTATCATCGTGTTCAGCCTCCTAATTTCGTTTGCATTGACGGTTGAGTTCTTTTTTTAGTTTCATTGATATTTGGTCACGTAAGATGAATTTCATTTTATTCCTTTCTTGATTTTGAATATTTTGCAGACGACGATTCTGATGTCTCGGAGGTTCTTCCTGTTAAGAAGAGACCCAAAATTTCCCAAAACGTATGTATTGATCTTATGATTGGCTCTCTCTCTCTCTCACTGAGCTCTTTTGTGTTTAGTTGAATTCCACAAGAGGAAAGAGGACTAATTTGGGAAATTTTTGTTTTTGGGTTGTTGAGATGCTTTATGAACTGTTCTTTGATTCAATTTTGTGGTTTTTCTTTGTGTGTTGTTTATTGTTTTGTGTTAGTTTTGGTCCATAGTGATCTGTTCTTGACAATTCAGAGTCTGAAACTTTCATTAAACCTTGAATCCTATTATTGGTTGAGTAAAATTCAAAACCTTTTTTTTATATAGTTTGTAAAGGAAGATGAAGATGTGAAAGTGATTCAAGTAGCGGCTGATGAAGATTGGTTGCCTCCTCCACCAAAAGTTGTATTCGATAAAAGCAAAGAGTCTGGTGAAGATTCTACCATTAAAGCACTGAGGTAGTTTTGTGTGTCTTTGAGTATAAGAGTCTTTTTTTTGTGTTAAGCATTGATTCTAAGTTGGTGATTGAAATATGTAAATGTAGGTCGAAGAAGATGGAGCTCATGTCATACGCAAATACTGTAGTAGATGTGAGGCAGGAAGCCGAGGAGTCTGCTAGAAAAGAAGCTGAAGAAGTTTCAGTCAGGCCAACTTTAGAGGCTGCTGCTCAGGCGCCACAAGGTGTTAATAATGAGAGGGCCAAGATTATCATTACAATTCAGGACAAAGATGGACAGAAGCAATTCCGGGTGTATGCGGTAAAAGCTCACTATCCTAACTTTGTATGTGTGATAAGTAGACATAAGAGTTGCCTGTTACATCACCCTCGCTAACACATAACTAGCTTTCGAGTAAAAGCACGAGTATGAGTATTTGAGAAGAGAGCACTGAATGGGGTCGAATATCTTAGAAGTGTTTCAGGGTCGTAGAGGCTTAGTTTAGGGATATGTCTTTGGTTTCATCTACGAAGCGATAATTGATTTCCTGTTCTGATACAAATGTGTCATCACAGTATAGCATTTACACGCAATGGATATTGCCTGATCTTTGTCTTGCTTTCTTTTGTTTTCTCGATTTAGTTTAGCTTCCAATCAATACTAATGTTGATTTGGTGTATTAACATTTTCTTGTAGGATGAGAAGTTTGAGCGGGTTTTCAAAATGTATACGGATAAAGAAAAGCTTGACCCACAAAGTCTTGTGTTTACTTTTGACGGTGACAAGATCAATCCATCGACCACTCCTTCTAGTCTTGAGATGGAGGAAGGTGATATGATTGAAGTACACACCAGAAAAAGATGACAAACAGGTAACTAATAAAGAAGTCCTCTTTCTCTTCTGTTGTTTTGATATATGACTGTGAAGCTCATTATCTTCTCATGGCTTTTTTAAGTCAGGATCTAATCGGAGTTGGTGATGAAGTTTTTAGTAGACTCAAGGCACGCACTTGCGGGTTTGCATTCATCTACCAAATCTGGATCCAGTCAACTGTAGTGTAAACCAGAGTTTTGTACATCAAGATGGGGCATGGAAAGGATGCTAAAGACTCTGGTGTTGGTATCTGTGACCTATCTCGTTTTGTTGGAATTTTTTTCTCTCTTTCTTCGGTTAGATTACAGATTCAGCATGTTCTTAGGAGTGTCCATTGTCCAATATATAGATAAACCGAACCATTTTGATCATAATTAAACCGAAAAAACAATCAGAAAACAAAAGCTGAATTTTAGTTTTGTGCATTTTCTGTCTCTTGAGAAACTTCCCATATCGAATTGAGCTAGAACAATGAAAATCTGATTGTATTATTATTTAAAAAGGGATAAAAACTATCTGACTTCAATTTCAAATCTAAATAAAGTCAAAGCTAATCTATATTATTAGCCAATTAGGTCTACACTTTCTATTGCGTAAAACAGCTGATCCGGTAATGTAGTGTCTTTTTTTTACCAAATAAAGCGATACTTTTTGGTTTAATTCGGTTAAATATATTTTTCAAATACAAGAAGTATCTTGTTTGGTCTGGGTCGGCACCGACACATGGCTTGACATTATTGGTTAGGAAAAGGTAAGCTTAGAGATGATGGGTCGAGAAAGAAGCTGTCACAGTGGAACATACGTCCGTGGCTTCCCCATATCTCACGTGCATATGGATAACGTAATCACCAATATGTAGGTCCCACATTAAACCTACATGGCATGACACGTCAGAATTACAAAAATAAAGATATGCCAAACCGACGGATTTTTATCAGATAGGAGAAGTTTCTAAAACAGAGAAAGCTGTGTCACGAATCTCTCTGAATTTAGTATTTTGCTCACATAACTCTACGCTTCTTCTTCTCTAACCGGTGAATTTTTCCTCTCCTTCTGTTTTTGGTTTATTAGTTTTGCCTTCGATCTGTGATCTCCGAGTGGGTATACACTAACTTTTGCTACAATACTTTGATGAAACAGGGACGGATCTTTTCTTAAGTTATGGATATTTTCGAGAATCCAAAGGATTTACGGTAAAAGAAATAATTTATTGAGAGAAATGGAAAGATTATGTGAGTTTTGCAAAGCATATAGAGCAGTGGTTTATTGTATAGCAGATGCAGCAAATCTTTGTTTAACATGTGATGCAAAGGTTCATTCAGCTAATGCACTCTCGGGAAGACATTTACGCACACTTTTATGCGATTTTTGTAAGAACCAGCCTTGTGTCGTTCGATGTTTGGACCACAAAATGTTTCTATGTAATGGATGCAATGAAAAGGTCCATGGTATTGTCTCATCTAAGCACCATAGACGCGATGTGAGCTGTTATACTGGTTGTCCTTCTGCTAAAGATTTCGTGGTTATGTGGGGTTTTCGAGTTATGGATGATGATGATGTCTCGTTAGAGAAATCTTTTGCTATGGTTAAACCTAAGGTTTGATGCTTGCTTTTGCTGTATACATAATAACGTTTTGAGGTTTGTAGATGAATAGTGCTCTAATGTACTGATGATTTTCAGGTCCAAAAAGAAGCTGGTTTTATCTTAGAACAGATTCTTGAATTGGAGAAGCTTCAGCTCAGGGAAGAGAATAAAGGTTTGTCCCTGACAGAACAAGATGGCCCTTCTCCATTGGAGCTTCCTAAGCAATCTGAAGAACGTTTGGTCGATCTTCCGCAGACTGGGAAAGAGCTGATTGTTGACTTTTCACACTTGTCTTCATCTTCTGTACTTGGTGATTCTTTTTGGGAGTGCAAAAGCCCATTTAATAAGAACAATCAGGTTTGGTTCAAATAGTATCATGCATAAGGTCTTTGTGGGAACCATTTAGTTACATGGTTAGCTTTGTTGGTTCCTCAGTTGTGGCATCAAAGTCTACAAGACATTGGAGTTTGCGAAGATACAGTTTGTCATGACGATGACTTCCATATACCTGACATTGATCTCACTTTCCGAAACTTTGAAGAACTTTTTGGAGCTGATCCAGATCCAGTTGCAGACAATAATAACAACTTATTTGCGGGGACATCAACCTGCAAATCGCGTGAGGTTTTGAGAATCTTCCATCTACTATACAGTATAGAGCCAATTATTAACGTTTTAGTTACCATTATTTATATTTTCTTGTTATTATCTAAGGTCTCTCTACCTTTGATGTGTGTTCAGGTGAATATATATTCTCCACCATTCAAAAATTCCATATTTGCACCTAAAAAAGGTTCCTCATCTCTTTCATTCTCAAGATCCAATGGAGGAGGAAGCAGCGAAAGTCATTACCCTCACAGTCACTCAGAGGAAGTAATCTCTTTTTGTTCACCTCTCTCTACTAGTGCACGTCAAAACGCCATCTCAAGGCTCAAGGAGAAGAAGAGAGCAAGAACGTAAGTATTTATAGTGACAATCCTATTAACGTTAGACATGACAGTATATCTTTAACTCGTCGTAATGTAAGTTGTATTTTTCTTGTTCAGAGAGGAGAAACAAGCTTAGTATGGTCTCAAAAGTAAAAACAGAAGATAAACGCGGTACAACGCTTAGCTATTGAAATGCAACTCTTTTTACATCACCATGCCTTTGTACATAAGACACTAATCTACCTCTTCATCTATTTCACATGATTAAGTTTCATGCATGTTACTGTGAATGAAGCTTAGATCATGTTGATTATCTGCTTCACCATCCAATTTGTAATCACAGGTTTGCACCAAATTAATGCACCAGAATTTAACTTTATCCTTCATGTTAAATCAAAAGGTTACTTAACAAACAATGACATTGACAATGATAAGATAGCAACAGTGAAAATTGTAAGACTTTAAGTGTTACCAAAACTAAAACCATAATTGTTGTTTTGATGATTTTTGACAAAGACCACTTAAAAAGGGGTTAGTTATAGATGTGATAAATAAGCAAAAGCTTCTTTTAATATTTTTTTTAGAATATTAGCGAATGAAATTGCAGGGTAATAATAAACTTTCTTTTTTTTGCTTAATAAGTTCCACTGTCTTGCAAGTTTTGTAAAAAAGACCAATCTTATCCCTCCAAATAATCTTAAAAATCAAGCAATTAGTTGAAACAAATGATTCTCTAACCATAACTGGGCCTTGGTTATTAGTATCTCCAGCTACTATGACTTCTTCCTACTTATTATGGTCAAAAAGAACACATTGTCGTTACTATCAACATCCAATATATTACAACATCCATATGATTATGTCAAATAGTTTACATAAAATGGTCAAAATATAGTGGCATAACCGTAATTACCAGCACTGTGGTTCGGTGCTTGCTTGCTCTTCTTCATGCCGACGATTTTATTTGACCAGAGGTGATTCTTTCAGTTAGTTACTTGTAACAACCACCATCATTTTTCGTTTAATTTAATTAATTAAATATTTAAAATTGCGAAAAACCTTTCTACGTAAATTTCCCTCCATGGAGCCAAACAAACCCAAGGCCGTTGTATAAATACTCTGTAGCTTCTTCCTTTTCTCGGAGCAACTTGAAGTCTCTCTCTCTCTCTCTCAAGCAAAGAAAGTTTCCTCTCAAATTTTCTCGTCACTTTCTCTCCATTTTCTCGGTTGTTCTTCAGCTTTCTCTACTCCAAAGGTAAAATCTCTATCGCTTTGAACCGTCGATTTTCTTTTTGATATCTTGATTCCGTTGTTCGTACGAATTTGATTATCATCCCTCTCGATAACCTAGATATGATTTGTGATTAAACGAAAACGGAATTCGAATCTCCGATTATCAACTGCTTGAAGAATATCATCATATACGGTTGTACTTTTCTTCGAATCTTGTAGTGATTTCTTTCTCAAAATTTGTGAAACAGAATCGTGGAGATTTCACCGGGAACGATGGAAAACGAAATCGCGCCGTTTACTTACAGCGGCAGCTCCACCGGAATGTTGAATTCTCACGGAGAACCGTCCGGTGGTGGTGGCGGAGTCGTTACGACTTCTCTCTTATGCGATCAACTCTACCACCACTCGAGTCGCAACGTGATGCAGCAGCAGCGTCAAGATATGGTGAATCGAGAGGCGTTGTGTTACACGCGCCTCCACGAGGCTTCTTTAGAAGCGGAAGTGCTCCGTCTTGAGAACACTGAGCTCCGATCCATGAATCGTCACCTCAAGAAAGAGCTTGACCAGCTGATCAGATCCTCTATCCAGAACCGGTTCAGTTACGATAGGGTTCCGCTTCGGATGCTTAGCAATCTTTCCATCGGAGGGAATAATAATCGTGACGCCGACGAAGCCGAGAATCAGAACCGTGCGCCTAATCAAAGGGATGACGTCAGCGATGAGAGTCCGACGAGCGTGATTGCGAATGAGGATCTGAACCGTTCTTCGCTGCCGAAGAGCATCTCCGTGAGATCCAACGGTTACTCGAAGGCGAGCCAAGGAGCTAATGGTGGTGGCGCTGCCGCCGCCGCTCAATGTGGAAAATCTCGTGAAACCGTACCTAAGCCTGGGGCTTGTGGTCAACAACTCACTACCACGGTAACTATTTCTTCTTTGCTTTCTTGATTCTTGGAATCAATTTCGTTTAATGTAATGTTTATGCAATTGTTGGTGTTGGTACAAGATTGTTTCTGTTCAACTAAGTTTAGATTTAGATGATTAAGTAGGAGAAAGAAATGAAATAACTGTATTTGATGCTGTTTGCATTCTGTGAAGTCTGAACGATAGATGTTACGAGTAGTAGTGATGAATGAAGAACCATGAATGCATGATATGCAAGAACCATGTCTTGATGTGTTTGCTTTCTTTGAAGTCTGAACGATAAATGTTACGAGTGATAGTGATGAAGGAAGAACCATGAACGCATGAAATGCAGGAACCAGTATCTTGGTTTAGTGTTTTGGGATATAGTAATCATTGAGACATTGTAGACTTTGGTTAACTGTTGAAAGATGAAACTGAGCTGCATATCTAGTTCTTTTTATGATTCCACAAATATCTGTTTCCCTGCTTTCTTTGAACTAGAGATGTAAAGATGAAGGAAGAACCATAAATGCATGAAATGCAGGAACCAGTATATCTCGGAGGAGTCATTAACGAATGATTTTAGTTTAGTGTTTTGGGATATAGGTAATCATTGAGACAGCATAGACTTTGCTTAATTGTTGACAGTCGAAACTGAGCTGCATATATGATTCCACAAACCTCTGTTTCTCTGCTTTCTTTGAACTAGAGATGTGAAGAGTAATGGTGATGAATGAGAGGGTCCATGATTGAATGAAATGCAGGAAAAAGGTATATCGGAGAGAGAGGCTTTACTTAGAGTCGATATAGGGACGGTTTTGGTTTTAACTGTTTTGGGAAATTAGTAAATCATTGAGACGCTATAAACTTGTTTAACCGTTGTGTCTGAGCAACACAATCCTCTATTCCTCTGCTTTCTTTGGACTAAAGATGTAAAGACTTAATGGTGATAAATGAATGGAATTGCAGCAAAAGGTATATGTGCGAGGAGGGAAGAAAGAAGAAGAGGAGGAAATAGAAGTGGAGGTGTACAATCAAGGGATGACAAAGACAGAGCTTTGCAACAAGTGGCAAGAGACAGGGACATGCCCATACGGTGACCATTGCCAATTCGCTCACGGCATTAAAGAACTCCGCCCAGTGATCCGCCATCCTCGTTACAAGACTGAGGTTTGCAGAATGGTTCTTGCTGGTGATATCTGTCCTTATGGCCACCGTTGCCACTTCCGCCACTCACTCTCTGAGCAAGAGAAGCTCATGGCCGGTGGTTGCAAACCCAACAAGTCCTTCAAGCTGGTTAAATGACCAAAGGCAAAATGAAGAAAACCAAAAAAAAGGTTTGAATCATATACCTATAACTGAACAGAAATATACATACATACGGAGATATTGATAGCTATTCAAAAGGATTTGGCAAATAGCGTATTGGTAAAAAATGAATAATGGATGTGCGTTCGTAATAGCTTGTTAGAAACTCTTTATGACAAGTGGGTTGTTTGACATTTTTCTCCTCTGAGACTTGAAATCCGAAGAACACATTCTGGTTATTCAGATGATTGTTTTGTTAATACATAGAGCTTTAAGCCCCTTTTTTTTGTAAATTTTTAAATGAGAGGTTCGCGATAATCAATGTAAATATGCAACGCATCTGGATCATGTACATTCACCTGACGCTGAAGCATGTAGTAACATGTCAAAATTTTGAGTAAAGATGATAGAAGCTTTCGAATCATTTAGGTTCTACAAGTGAAGTAATGAAAACAAGAAATTTCTGAGATTTAGCTATGGTTTTACTTTGTTCATCGCTAAAGTGGGGATATTGTTGTTCTACGAAATGATTGTTAAGTAAGTCTAGTATGTGGTCAAATTAATTACAAATATTTAGTCCTCAAAAACAATAGATTTGCGATGAGAACGGTAGCCCTTGTCGTGGTGGTCGCTAGTTGTGGTCAGAAGATTATGGTGTCGAAAGTGGTAAAGAAATGTTGGCAGTAGGGCTGGATAGGTTGCCGAATGCACACAAAACTACGTTTATTTGATAAACAGTACGCATGTATACAATTAGGTGTTATACTTGATCAACATGATGGATAGGTTGACGAATACTCGTCAATTTTCTCGGTTTTCAATGTCGTACAAGCAAAAATTAGGTTTTATTAATGATTAAAACTATATAACTAGAACTCATATAAACGGCCCAAGTATTTTTTGCTACTACATTGTTAGAAACCTTCTGCAATGAAGTTTTCCAGTAATCCAACACTACTTTTCTGCTAATGTTTTATCTGTGGTTTAGATCCTACGTCCGTTAGTTTGTTATGAACACGTAAAATCTTTTACAATATTATTTAAGAAGTACATTTAAAAAATTACTTTAAAAAATCAATTATTTAAAATTTTGGACCGGACATAATTAAAAATCTTTTGGAATATATTTATTTTATAATATTATACAAGTTTCATTGTATATTTATATTCAATTTTCGATTTAGATAATATCACTTTGGATTAGATTTGGATATTCATTTTAAAAATGATATATTTTAACTAAAAATACATAAAACTAAATAATATAATTAATAAAATATTTTAAACGTTATAAAATATGTCTAAACTCATGTATATTAAACAGAACAATAAAAATAAATCATAAATTTTAAATATTTTATATTATCTAAATTATACAATTAATTTTGGATTTTCTGAGACTTTTTTTTGGGATTTCAGTTTGGATCAAATATTACCCAAAACACC
This sequence comes from Sisymbrium irio, assembly GCA_000411075.1. Classification (NCBI taxonomy): domain Eukaryota; kingdom Viridiplantae; phylum Streptophyta; class Magnoliopsida; order Brassicales; family Brassicaceae; genus Sisymbrium; species Sisymbrium irio. Next base: position 8,290 of record KE155723.1, on the reverse strand, counting down.
TAGTTCTAAGTTCTATTTGGGAATTTTCTTAGATCTGGATTGGATCGGATTCAGATTTTTGTAGTAGAATTCAGGATAAAATTTCGAGTTCAATTACAAATGTCGATATAAGGGAATACTACTCTAAAAAGTGTAACTTTGGAAATACTAAGACCATCTCCAACCCATCGCTATTTCCCCTTTTCACTCTATTTTAGAGTAAAATCAACTTCAACCCACCTCTATTTTCCACTCTAAAATAGAGGGATGAACAATATTACACTATATATAGAGTAATACTGTTTATCCCTCTATTTTAGAGTGTAATTTTTTTTTACAATATAGTCCTTTGATTATTAACTGTTATTACATTTATACTTAAATAAAAGTTTTTGATATTTATTGACACACAAATTTTACTGCAAATAATGAAACTCATCATTATAATTATTTAAAATTAAAATAACAAAAAAACATATATTAAAAAAATTATAATCATAAAATAACTTTTAAATTAAAAATACATAAGATAACTTAAATTAAAATTTAAACATAATGACACTTCTAAATTAAAAATCTGGTAAGTTACTTCCAAATGCACCAAGATTATTGAAATATTGTCCAAATGAAGTAGGTGGAGGAGTAGTTTCTTCAGGTCGAAATAGCAAATGATGAAAATGCCCGGTTTCAAGAGTTTCTAGCTTGATTTAGAGGAATAAAAAATAAAGAAGCTCATTTTTCACTTAGAAATGCTTTAATTGATTATTTGTGGGAAAAATACACTAATGAAGTGATTAAATTAAAATATATTTTTATTTATTTAATTTTATTATATTGTGGAATATAAGTTTATTTATATTGAAATGAAATTTCTAAATATATTTAATTGCAAAAATATAAGTTAATTGATTAAATTCATAAGTTATAGTAAATATGAGGTATAATTGCAATTTCTAAAAAGTAAATGAAAAAGGAATATGCTTTAGAATATTCTTTTTAGAGTGGAAAATAGAGATGAGTTGGAGTAAAAGTCAACGCTATTATAGAGTCACTCTATTTTAGAGTAGAAAATAACGTTATGGTTTGGAGATGCCCTAAGAGCAGCATTATTGCTGCATTTAAAACTGTTGCTTGTTTGAGAAATTGAAGTGGGCCCCCATCAAAAAAGAAAATTGAGTTGCTTATTGCTGTTGATTAAGCGACGTAGATTGGTTAAATTGTGGAACCCATTTACATGTGACGTCCCACAATTGGTTCACTTTTTTTTTAAATTAAGAAAAAACAAATAAGCAACTTTGGACAATTTTCTGGATGCTGATGCTTGGGCATCATTAACGGTAGTTTTTAGATGGTCTCTTCAACTATTAAAATATTAAAATTAACTAAAAAGAAGGAAGAGAAAGAAAAAGAGAAAGCGTATCTTAGTTAAGGAATGAAATACACATCTTTATAACTGTTCACTTCATTTACTTTCTTGTATCTTTAGTTTAGTGGTTATTCTATTTAATTAAAATAAACATTAAAGTATACAATTATTTTATTAATAAAAATGATTTCAAAACTTCTATCAGCCGTATATAGTGTTGATGATGGTATAAGAGTATCTCCAATGGTACACTAAAATGAGGGAAAACACTGAAAAATGAGGGAAACCTTTCTCCAATGGTACACTAAAATGAGGGAAAAAATGAGTATTTGAACAGTATACACCAAATTTGAGGGAATACTATTCACAGACTCATTTTAGTGTTGAACTTTATTTATTTACAAAGTAGTCCCTGAACTTTGACAAATATTATTATATACATAAATAAAATAAGTTAATACTTACATGAAACATTATCTTTTTAAATATAATTATAAATATCAAATAAATTAAATCTAAAATTTAAAATGCAATAATAATATATATAAAATAATAAATATAATAAAATAACAAATAATATCATTAAAATACATAATTAATACTAAAATTAAAATAAAAAATAAACAAACTTAACATAACTTAAATTAATTATTTAAAACTGACATAAAAATTAATTAAACATTACATAAATTACAATAACTTAATAATTAGGTAAACCACTTCCTGATCCTTCAACATTATTACAATATTGGCCAAATCCAGTAGATGCATGGGAAATTTCTTGATCTTCTTGTTGTGTAGCTCTTTTTTGTAAAATCCTTGTTTGTTCAGCTTGAACATATGCACGAATATTTGGATCTTGAATGGAATCCAAATCTCAAAATAAAATTTTGTTCTCCTCCTTTAATTCTTTCAAAGCATAATTCCTACTTTGAATCTCCAAATGGAGTTCTCTTTGTGCAGTTGTCTTCTTTAATTGCTCCATAAGTTGTTTATTTCCTTCTTCTAAGGTGTTGATCACTTTTGATGTTTGATCCTCATTCTTTCTCTTCAGTTTAGATTTTTTTACCCCGATTGGTCGTTCGGATGAAGATCCTCCAATAATATCTTCATCATCGTCTAAATTTAGAGAAAATGAAGACAAACCTGGAGATGCTTGAGTAGCAGATTCAGGAGTGGGATTTTCTGACTCTGAAGATGTATATCCAAAACCAAAAGCATTTCTCACTTGTCTAGCATTGGTGTCTCCATTTTGAAATTTTTCAATTTTTTTAATAATACTCCAAACATGATCAAATTTCCAACCTGATTTATACTTTGGATCTTCCATTAACATTATTTTGGCTTGATTTAACTGCAGAAAAAATAAAAATAATAATTAATTATTTATATAAAATAGAAAATTTACAAATTATA